>OZ026555.1:2117781-2127781 GCA_964020155.1 Chondrilla cf. caribensis | reverse complement strand
TAGGATAATCTATTTTTGGTGCCTTACAGAGTGTCCTTTGTAGGGAGGTAATTTCTACTGTGTCCTTTATTGGGAGAGTCCTTTAATAGAGGTTCCACTGCATAACAACTTCACATTCTCTGTTTCTCGTGGCACACATTGTAACCAACCATATGTGATGACTGTAAATTTAACTGTAAATTTGTGTACAAAATCACGTATCTTGCATACGCAAGGCTGAGTACCTACGTACGTATACTGTAAATGGATACAATACAAATATAAAGTTCACGAAACAGATGGCAGTGAACAATCCGGACAAAGTACTGCAGAACTCCTACACATACAGTACATATGTACGTACATGAATATACGTACCAGACCCAAGCTTCTTATTACATGAGACAAACTTTTCTTTTGCTCATGTGTTTAAATCGACATTCAGTTCTAACATTTGCAGTGGCATAGTACGTATACACATCAAATTGATACGCACACGTACGCATGTACGTGCAGCATGTTTGTACACACGTACATCACACTGGAATGTGATGTACATACTTACAGCAAACTAGAGGATGCATTCACATGAAAACAGAAGTACAGTATGCACGTTAAGTAGGCTAGAACCGAAATTAGTGGATATCAGTTGCGTAAGTGAATTTCAATTCCTTCAATCAGTGATTCAGCGAAAGTACACCATGTCACTGCATCTCCTTGTCACACCCCCACTTCCTGCATACCACATAGAAGTATTTGAAGTATTTGGTGAGAAGGTGAAACCTACAGCTAGGCTGGAGCTGTAGACATGATAGCAGTGTAGCATAACAGAGTCCATAGAGTGTTCAGATAATGATATTCCCTCATTGTGCATCCATATATGGAGTGGCAATTCACCATCCACATCAATACGTCTTATGCAGTTAAACTCATTCATGTGTATCTGATACAATAATTCGAACTCAATCAGTGTGTCTGCATCGATATTATCATCATTTACGTACATCGTTCATAATTGAACACAATGCACTATATTTGGCTGTGTATTATGCACTTTTATAACTCTTGTACTGTATACTGTTCACCTTCATAATACCCCTATGGTCTAGCAGGTTTCCACTCCAAATACAAATCTCAATTCAACAGTCCCATGGTGAATGTACATCAGTCCAGAACAAATACCGGGATAAAAACTGCAAAAAATATATACGTTCATACGTACGTACATGTGTTTACATGCAAAGCGTATAGAGAAAACTAGTAATCAGGGAAATTTGCTAAACTAGTCAAAGTAACCTCACATACGTATTTCCAAGGTAGTATTAGTTTTAAAGTTGTAGATATGAAGTAAAGTACAGGATCCAAGGGGCTGTGATGTAGACTGGTGTTGGACTGGATGATACCAACAAAGGTGCTTTTGACATCAAGAAACATTTGACTGTACATAGGACTCAAAACTATTAAGCCATGCACAATACACAGCATGCATGTACAGCTGTACACACAAAACACAACACAACACAACACACACACACACACACACACACACACAGTCAGTAGTGGTCTTGATGAACCGATTACCCACCTCACTCACTCAGTTACTCTTCACCATACACATGTGCATATACATATAAACCCTCTCACTACTCATGTATAGCTTATACATATAAAATTTAGTAGGTGGCAAACTTCACAACCTTCATGACAAAGCAGGTCTGTGAATACAAACCAACACAAAACTTCCTGTCGTATTATACACGACATACAAGAAGACGCAAAATAAAATGTATGAAACTCATCTTGCATGGCCAAACGTGAAAATTACATGAAAATTTGTACCTACACAATAATGTACACACATCATTTGACAATGCTTTTGTTATCTCATTCAATATACGCACGTACACCTGACCAGTACGTAATGCCCCCACATTATCCCATCCACTCCCTTGTGTCAATGAAAACTCCACACAGTACAGAACATACAACTCTTGTATGCAGATGAATACATGGTGGAGGATTGGATCCAAAGGGTGGGAAAGGGTATTGTGTGATCTGGAAAAACTTGAGTCCCGTTGTACGGTAGAAATATCCAACTACATTAGATAATATTCGGTGATGCCAGCAATACTGGGTGTTACAGTGGCAGTGATATGTCTTCTTGCTACATACGTACGTACCACCATGAACTGCATTCCAAACTACCCCCATTCAGACCATAACAGGTTCATGTAGGACCACAATACAGAGGATTGAACAAAGGCAAAGGTTAGCTCTAAGGTTGTTATAATATACATAAAATACAGGAGTCACGAGAGCTGTGATGTACGTAGTGTTGGACAGGATGATACTGACAAAGGTGCATTCAATATTAGACAGTACATAGAACTGCACACAGTAGACAGCATGCATGTACGTACGTACATATGGAAGTACAGTACTGACTGTATACATGTATGTTCACACACACACACACACACACACACACACACACACACACACCACCTACACATATACATACGTAGGTATGTACTTACGTACATACGTAGGTATGTACTTACGTACATACGTAAGTACATGCATATTCGCATGTACGTACCTGAAACAACAAGTTATACCTACTGTACATACATACATGTATGAACGTACAAGTCACTGTGGTAAACTTATGAAAGGTAGACCAACTTGTCACTACACACAATGACAAGCATGTACATACGTACATACATACATGCATACTGTACAGCAACTGCATACATTAATGCCTACAGGTACATACATGAATGTATATCCACATGCAAAATGCATGTATATACGTACATACACATATTATGCAATTACAGCAGACACACTATAATCTCATGTGCACTGTAAGCACCTACTTTGAATACAGCATCAGCTACTTTACACGCATCTTGCTCGTTGAAGTGAGATTTCAAGAACTCCAAAAGCAGAGAATGGAATCGTCCTCCTTCTCCATACTTGACTTCAGAGACTTGAGAAGATGACGGCGTTGTATCAGATGATTTGGTTGATGTTTGACTGCTCTGTTGACTGACATTCTTCTTTGCGATCCCTCTTGTTTTGAAAGCTAAAAATAGTCTACAACCATCTTTTATCTTGGCATCTTGTAAACTTGTACCATCTGGAAGGGACAGCCCGTATGTACGTACGTATGTACACACAAGATCATAGACAAGACACAAGTATTCGCATGATGCGCACAATTCATGAGCACTACAAATCACCACCTTTAACAATATTTAGTGTTAACCATATGTAAAATAGTAAAATGGATAAAATTAATTATTAAGAAAAGTGGATTAGGATTATATGTAGTTAGTAGACATTGTCCATTCTCCATAGGAGATCCCCATGTCCATCATGAGCTAACGATCACAAACCTTTCAGTGCTTTTCCAGTGTACAAAAGAATCATTTCACTCTTGACTACACCAATCTTTTGCTCAAGAATTTCTTTCACACCCTCCACTTTCGTATCATCATCGATCTGAGGAATGGAAGAAGCAAAGGGGTAACATAACAGTTAGTTGTATTGATTAGAATCTGATACGAGTGTAGAGCAATTATCTCTATCCATACACGGATACGAACACACACCACCACCACACACACACAACCACAACTATCTCGTGAACTACGAAGACTTACGTCCAAAGTCTCCACTTTCCCCGACAAAATCTTCACTTCGATCTTCATAGTCGCCGACTTGCTAGTAAATCAGAAGCTCCGGGCGTTTATATCCGTGCCCAAACTATAATATTTTGGGATCGACCGGACATTTTTTGTAGAGTAATGGAGGCGATACTTACGAGGAAAGTTCGATTGTGATTGGTGAGTTTTCTGACCAACCAAATGCTTTCTCTCTTTCGTGGGGGCAAACATGAATTCTGTAGCGATGGGTACTTTGGAATTACTTTCCTGGCTCATTCTTTCTCTATTATCGACGACAGTACTTAGTTTTCCCTTCGAGATTTGTTTGTTATCAATCGAGTATGCCATTGTTATGTTGTTCTCTTTTGCTGCTAAAAGGCGGGAAATCAGACCACGTGGGGACCTTTACCCGGGAGATAGCTAACAACCAACTCGATATTGGCATCCAGAGCAGAATTTCATTGCTAAAGAGTGACCTATAGGAAAGTGAAGCATGTCGAATGACACACAAGACAACCCAACCAGCAGTTTAGTAACGCAACAGGCTATTTTGAATATGGATATGGCGCCGCAGTACGCCACAACTTTGTCGTATGGTGGTTTGTCGCAGCAGGATAAAGACGTTCTTGTAAGTGGACGGAGTATTAGTCACACTACTGAAGATGAGTTATCATGGCAAAGGTTCGGTGGACATTTAGCGACACAGCCAACATACAGTCTAGCTGACAATAGAAGTTTACTCGTCACCCCTTCCACCAGTGTTGGAGAAGACGTATTAGTTATGCATCACGGCAACAGAACGGAAGAGTTTGGTACAGATTCAGTAAATGAATTCTGTGAGTTAACAGTTCTCAAATGCACACAAATGCAATGGACACCTTCTTGGTGGACAAGTCCTGTACTGTATTACAATATGTACGTCTAGGTTTGCTTAAATTCGGTGTAAGATACAGTACCTAGATTCTGTTCACACATACTTCTAAGTTCTTTGAGGCTGTGGGTTTACTCCACACTTCCTGTATGTGGTTAAAGCATGTTAATTTTATATTCACTAGAGCAAGGATTGTTGCGTTAGCGTCATTGTGTTACATGTGTGTGAGCACACTCAGTGTGTGTGTGTGTGTGTGTGTGTGTGTGTGTGTGTGTGTGTGTGTGTGTGTGTGTGTGTGTGTGTGTGTGTGTGTGTATGTGTATGCGTGTGTGCACTGGAAAATGTTCATTACAAACTGGGATATGGTAGTATCTGTGCAGTCATGTGTATCCATCTTACTAATTATGAACTACACCATTTTATGGTGACGTTACAGTAAATGCGATATGCTTGACAAGTGTCTTGTTACAGAATGTATTTTACATGTAGAGCTATTTTTTGTGCATACATTGTACACTTTACTTTGTCGATTTCATTTCCATCCATCCAATTCATCCATTCTCTTTTTCCTGTGTTTCAATGAACTCAGTGTCACTTGTGCCGTGAGCAACCATTCATGTACGTACGTATATACAAGAATGCATGTGTCACCTTTCTTACACAGCTGAGAACCTGACTGCAGATCCAGAATCATTGAGATTCACTTATGACATTGAGGAACACTCCAGGTCGAAAAAGCAGAAGAAAGACGAAAATTCCTTTTTTCGTGATCAGGTGAAGTTTTGTGTATATACCAGTGTGAGGTGTCCACTCTGAATATGTACAGAACGCACACAGTGTGTGTATTAGTTCTTATGTGTATATGTACGTACGTATGTAGCAATGCTGTATTTACACTCATAGTCACACATGCACATACGTAAACACACACACACACACACACACACACACACACACACACACAATTATTATTATGTAAATATGCACCTACATATGTACGCACATACCTTTGGATATTCTTATCACTGACAAAGTCCAATAGACTAGTAGTTCTCCAAACCACCCAGATTCCCAAAGACACAGTCATTTGAGCTAATAACACCACTCCTTGTGTACTTGTTGAATGTGATGGCTACTACAACCTCAGAAACCGGAAATATTGTACCCTGTGGTTGCATTACTAACAGTGGGTTACAATCCCCAATAAACCCTGAAATGTACATATGTAATATGTACTTGTCTATGTACGTACGTATGACCATAGGTATGTTAGTTTAGTGGTACTCTTTAGCCAGGTACAGTATGGTGTGCGGGTATGTGTCTGAATGTTAGCACAATCAGGCAGCTGTTTATAACAGATAAGAACTGGCCACCATGAAGTTGTATACAAAGGAAGTTTGACAAGCAAATGAACCTATAATGTGTTTACTGGTACACAAATTCATTAGTTAAGAGTTGGATGTGATAGTGGATTGATGTATGTGCAACTTTTGTACGTAATGTGGTTCATCTGTCTATGTATATACATAATTATATATATACATATGTACATACTTACACACACATACTCTTTGCACACACCCTCCCATGTACACAATGTACTGATGCAGTTGAAGGTCCACACATGTAACATTAGTTTAGGTTATGGGACCCTTGTGGTAGACCTAGCCCTTGGAGTCTTATCCTGTGCTATTCTATTCCATGGGCCCTGCCATACATACAGATGTATATTTACACGTTGGATGCTGTGAACTTTGACCCCCTTTACCTCCTGCAGGATCGCTTCCTACCCATTGCTAATGTTGGTCGGATGATGAAGATGGCTATCCCACCAGGTGGTAAGATGTCCAAGGATGCCAAGGAGTGCATGCAGGAGTGTGCATCGGAGTTCATCAGTTTCATCACTAGCGAGTATCCCTCACTGCACCTCACACACTATGCTAATTTTACATCAAACAGTTCCCAATTCACATAATATGAATACAGTGTTTTGGACGAAATGTAAATAAAAGATAACTAAGCCTTAGTTGAAACACCTTCCAGCTTTCATGCTTACTTGCAGAACGTACATGCATAGTTACTTGAGATTCACATATAGACATTAAGCAGTCAATAGTATGTGACTATACATGTACATATGTAAATATGTATTTTCCATTTCCTACAGTAATTTTCCCTGTACACTATACACTTACACAAGTACCTACATATGTACATGTGTATGTATATGGTGCATAGTGTAGATGTAGGCACTTATTCTAACCTACTGTATCAGGTTTGTTCATTACATGTGTATCCCTTGACTGGTACCAAAGAGCAGCCGAACGTTGCTTGAAAGAGAAGAGAAAAACAGTCACAGGGGAGGACATCTTGTTTGCCATGGCAACGCTGGGCTTTGACAACTACATAGAGCCACTCAAGAATTTCCTCACAAAATACAAAGAAGTGAGTCTGTGTGCCCTGCCCTGCCTACAGGAGACACTGCGTGTTTGTGAACTTGTTGCTTGTACATATTGTGTGGTAGGTATGTAATAGGATTCCTGCAAAGTACGTACTTGTAGTACAATAAATGACGATTTTATTATACTGTTTTGCATGCAGTATATCTATAATGGTGACATTTAAACTGCGTACATGCCAACAAACTACAGTATTATGAACATTATAGAACTTTATACTACACTCTACCATGTGTACTTATTATACGTACATACACACTGTATGCTACGTACAGTATATAATCACATGTTAGTCTGTATCTACACAATGTTATTATTTAGTCCATCTCTGTGTATGATGGCATGTGTATATTATGTATAGTAATTGGTTATGTACAATGTCATACGTATGTACATGCATATATACGGATATACAGAAACAATACATAATGATAAAATTGATTATTATAATCAGTATCAATGAAATGTGCGATAAATATTATCCAAGTGTCAGTAATGACTTCATTTTGTTTCTTACTAGACCTACATAATAACTACGTAATGTGAGCACATATTTTCAATCTCTTCAGAATGTGAAAGGAGAGAAGCTACCAGAAGACAGTGTTGTTCCTCTGAGTACATCTTACAGCGACCCTCTCCAGCAGCTGACTCAGTTGTCCCAAGCAACCAACAGTGGACTACAAGTGTTCTCTACTTTACAGTAAACCAATCACATACTATTTTAACCTGCATGGTCATACATTTATGCTTCTTTTTCTTTATTCTTTTTTGCTGTTTTTCCACTGTACAGTATATTATTATTATAATTATTCTATATTAAATGTATAATAATAATAATATTATTATAAGTATGTGGATTTGCATAATTTTATATATACCACATACATGCCTCACATCTTCAAATTGGTCCAGTTGAAGTGCATGTGGACACATAATATTATGCATGTTGCCCGTTGTAATGCAGTTTAATTTATTATCATTGGCCACATTTCCTGAGGACATGCATTGTTTAATGTATAAAAGTAAGTGGCAGTTAGTGGCTTACTATTGGATGTCGTCATCCTTGTTGTCATGGCCAACCCTCACAGCTTGAAGAACCAGATATGTCTTGGGTTATCTCCTGATGGTAGTGAAGCCATTGAAATCATTGAAGGTTTGACCTTTGACCCTTGATGTACCTTATCACCTGTGCTATACTCTATGTACGTATAATATTGCTCCATTGGTTTTGTGTGAACAAGATATACTGTGGGACTGCATTGGGTCACTGTACAACATGAAGCACATCCAGCAGCTTCACTTAGCAAGAAATAGAATACAAGCACTAGATGATCTCTGTGAGTCTTGTCCCTTGCTGGTTGTTCTTGATGTTCAATGGAATGTGATTGGAAGTACGGCCGGATGGATTGGTGAGGGTGAGAGTATGGCTATAGGTGTGAGTGTGAGTGGATTTGGGTTTGGCTATGCATGGTTGTGTAGCTGCTGTGGGCATGATCTCAAGGGTCTGTGGCCAGCAGGTGTGATAATTCTCCCATTCCCAGCACATCAAAGTACTTTCAACTAATCTGTTAGCTGTTGATCAAGATGACCACAGAGGTCATCAACGACCAGTCACACCTACTCACAGACCTACCATGCATCTCCAGCAATATCTGAATTATAAAACATAAAGCAGAAATTGCATGGTTCAAAATGAGATGTTATTCTCTTTGTGTCTTGTCTATAATATTGTTATAATATTATAAAGTCTTTGTGTCACACAGGTACACCAATTAGTGTTTCAGGCATATATTCAGTGTCATAAACGCAGTGTTTACTCTGTAAATGTTGCTATGATCTCTTCTTTAGTTTCACTTGTCTGTTCTCTGAACTGGAGGAATTTGATGAGAACAGCTGTAGTTCGGGATGTCTTGTTCAGCCAAAAAGCAGAGCAAACAATTATAAGCAAGCTTGGATCATGCCAACCAGTTTGCAAATCAAACACTAACAAACAATTATTTTATTCCGTATATCACAAATTCAATGTAATTCACTAGCCAAATAATTTTTACACCAAACGTTTCGACAGCTGACTGCTGTCTTCTTCAGTGGTATGGAATACAGATTGTGAGTGTGCCTTTTATGCGTGTGGTGACAGGTGATGATAAGATGATGTGTGAATAATAATAAGGCGGGTGGTGAAATGATGTAAGAATAATAATGAAGTACGTACTGGGGGACTAAAATAGTTGTTGGTATGTGGTGGGTATTTTATTCCGTATATTACGATCAATATAACATCAAGCACAAATGAGAATTTCTTGCTCTATAAAGTATGAGTACATGCATACAGTATGCACAAAATGACCCAATGTTGGGAGTGAGTGCATAATAATGATTATACAGTTCTCCAGGGGTGCAGTGCTTGTAGTGATCAATGTCGGAGAGGTTGTGTCTCTGATGTCTCATCTTCTGCATCCTCCATGTTGGGCTCTGACAATGGTCCTTCTGATCTGCTAGCCCGCTGCCTTCTGCATCTAACCTGCTGGGCCTTAGTCTCCGAGAGATCCAGCACATCTCTTGCCATTTCAAACTCTATGCCATCTCCCTCTCTGCAAGTGATGCCATGGGCCCGGGGTGAAAATACAGAAAGGATGAATGCCGGAATTGACAGACTTACGATGTGAAGATTGGCAGAAAGGCTAAAATGACATTAGATCCAAACACTTGCTTGAGGTTCTTCCAAATCCCAACATTGAAGATTCTGCTGTCCTTGCCGTCCATAGGATGAAAAGACTCAACAAACCTCTCTGAGAGAGAGGGAGAGCATGCATCAGTAACGTGACAATGTGTGAACGGACCTCACATATTATGTACTGGAGACAAGTGTGAGAGGAGTTACCTACCAATAGCAGTCTTGTTGCTGCAGACCGAGTAGATTTGACAGAACAGGCCAATAAAGATGCCTAATCCATAAGTGGAGACTAGAAAGAACATGGAGAGGACATGGAAAATGGTCCAGGAGTATCCATTGACAA
>OZ026555.1:2080281-2112781 GCA_964020155.1 Chondrilla cf. caribensis | reverse complement strand
ATACATACGGTTGACTTTAACATCACATCTTGTTTATAAAGTGCATTAAAACAGACGTTCCATCGGCATTATTACCACTTTACTCAATAGAGGTCTTCTACGGTGCAAGTTGAAAGGATATGAAGTGCATACACAATAAAATTTGATGAGGAACTATTGACGACGTATACGCGTCTGTACATGAAACTCGCGTGTGAACGCACCTCGTTCCGCAATTGGCTTGTCTGGAAGACCTACAAAGTAACAGTGACGGATATAAAGGTTCAATCAATCGTCATTATACAGTACAATCTCTCCTAACCTGGTCCTCGGAAAATCATTACTACGAAGACAGCTACATAATACATCCAAATAATGATTATAGCCAATAACACCACGGGAAACCAAGAGCAAGGATGGATACACAGAATATTCACATCAAGGAAAAACAAATGATATCCGAATGGGGATAGGCTACGAAAAAAACTCCTCAAAGGACCTCTCTGTCTTGCCGAAGGGATCATTATGGACGGTATACATTATCACGCCCACCGCCCACAATACCTAAGTGATCCGTTAGCGGGTATAAGAACATGAACTTGTAGTGGTAGTGTAGCAATGGCTTCAGAAGAGAATATCATACGTATGCTAACTTGGAAGTGTTTCAGGACAACACTGTCTTTGATCGGAGTACTAGTTTTAACCCATTTGGACTTCCACACATGAATTCGAAACTCTATCAGGTTCTATTAATTATAAGTCGCTGTTAGTAAGATTTTCGTTGTAATCAATTGTATACTTCCTGAATGTCAGAGATTCGAAGATTCATTCTTCAAGTTACATGGAATTAGTAATGGTAATTAGATGTAATATTTAGTGGTTAAGACATGGGCACGAGGGCATTATGACATATAAAATACCGAGTCCCGAGGGTGCGAAGCGCCCGAGGGCGAGTGTATTTTATATGTCATAATGCCAAGTGTCCATGTCTTAACCATTATAGCATCCGTTGCTAACGCTTTATACTGTTGCTAGCGCTTTATACAATATAAAATTGCTGTATAATAGTACTGTTTCTATGGTAACGGATGCTATAATTATTATAAACTGCTACACCGTATCATTTCACAATTGCAACGGGATACAATACCGCACAAACGGTTCACCATAATTAACCATTAATATTGATAACAATGCTGAAACTTGGATTTAATTAGATAATTAGTATAATAATAATCATTACCTATAGCAATATGCATTTAACGTGGTAAATTCTCTAACAGTCTCCTGCTTTCAATTACTAGTCATCCTTCACTATGCGACTGAGGTAGCCACAATCTCACACACGCCGAGGTCGGTGCTCCGAACGGTGATCTTCATGGTGACACCTTGACCTTCCGCTAATCTGGCCTTCACGAGAACATCGTGTCCCCCTCTGAACACCCCGGCCAGGAGGAGCGTATGAGAGCTCTTGGTGGGGTCCACTCGATCGGTCCTCTCACAAGGCTGCATTCCCATGAACATGGTGACCTGCTTGACAGCATCTGTTGGACAGAGGATAAATTTCCATTCCCATTCCCCTTTTTCAAATACAGCACAAGTGAAAAACTCACTCATGTACCAAATAATCATTACGCACACCACAAAATAACATCAAGGACTGGTTCATTGGATGAAAGTGTACAAATGAGACAAGTTACAGACCACACAAACCAACCTTCCATGTCCTTCATGGTTGACAAGGCGAATGTTTCCTCTACCTGGTTCTCCTCACCAATCTCTTCCCACGAGACTGCGAAGTTGGGCTTCATCACACGCTGCATGTGGTCAGCTACCACCACATCTAGGTTCTCCAACTGGAGAGAACAAAACGGAAATACCGAAATGACTCTCATGACGATGGGCTATACTCACTAAAATCACCTACAATGACCAATACCACCCACACTCACCAAAACCACACATGCACACCAAAGCCACCAAGACTCACCAATATCAATCCCACCAATACCACCCGCACTAACACCAATCACACCCACGAATATCACCCACACTAACACCACTCACACCCACCAATACCACCCACACTAACACCAATCACACACACCAATATCAATCACACACACCAATACCCCCTACACTCCCTAATACCACCCTCACATCAAAACCACCCACCCACACTTACCACATACTCATCTTCATACCCAGGTCCCTCGTCATCATCGGGTTCACCAGTGGTGGGATCACAATCCTTGACGTTGAACTTGAGAGTGTTCAGGAAAGTCCCTGTCACTGCAGGACCAAGATCAGCCCAGCATGAGCAAACCGCTAAACCACACATACTGTACAATAGTCCATTCAGTACATATACCACACACGTTCCCATCACAACTACATCTATGTACAGTGGAACCTCCACTAAAGGGCACTCCAAATAAAGGACACCATATAACTACCTCCCTACAAAGGACACATTCTAAGGCACCAAAAGTAGAGTTCCCTATAGTGCTGATACATTTTCCACCTCTGAAGAGTGGACAACCTCTCTACAGTGGACAAATTAGCCTGTCCCAATGTGTCCTTTATAGAGAGACTCCACTGTATATATGCACATATGTATACATGTAAGCTGGGTGTGTGTACACACACCACTTATCAAACCCATGAAGATCACCACGCCCATCTCAGCCATGCTCATCACAGCCACACCCACCTGTATCAGGGCTATTCAGCTTGACTATGCTGTAGGCAGTCCCCGGCTCATTGTAGGGAAGTTTAGCAATAGGAACAAAACTGACCACCTCAAAACCGTCCGGTTCTTCCAACTCAACACGCACATCCTCCAACAACTGATCATTGAGAGTGTTGGTCACATCAAACTGGACAAGAGATCAGCATGAGATGAATTGCAGGGAGTGTATGGTACAGTTTGAAAAAACTAAATGGTAATCTCCTTTACCTTTTTTCTGCTACCCGTTACTGTTAACAGTTTACTGGTAGTTTTCTTATTACGTAACTGTTAACATTTAAGCGAATAACACCTAATGACAGGTGCGAATTGCATAACTTATGAACAATCAGTCAAAGAGTTAATCGACCAGATCCAGGAAGACAAGAGATGGTCCCTTGTCTTTTGTACTTTTGAATCGTTGCCCAAACACTCGCCTTTAATCCTTTAAGTCCTTCTTCTTTAAGGTTTAAGAATTTATAAGGTACCATTGACAATTATCCGTCAACGGTTATCGGTTAACAGCTAACGGTAATCAGTTAACTTTCAACCAATAAATGTTAACCGTTATCAGATTAACAGGTAAATTTTATCTGGTAACGTTTAGTTTCATGATACACACATAAAGTACTTATGTGTGTAGCAATAGAGTTGGGAATTATACAAACTATATGAAAAAAAGTTGGTGAGATCAATTTTATAGGAAACCCCAGAATTCCGTCATGATTTGATACCATGTTTAGCCTTGTACGTACATGTACATACAATGCAAGTAACCACTTCATTGCACATACAGCATGTACTGTACATATACTGTACAGTCTTCCACATACACACACGTACATGTAAATACGCATGTACCCATATATCCGTACACTTGTGTAGACACAGTAAAGAGAGGAGGCTCACTTGGAACACAACGTGTTCAGCAAAGGTGTGCTTGACGCACTGCACCACATACTCAGTCTCTGACTCAGTGAGGTCACTGGGCTTGTCGGAGGACTTGAACAGAGGACCCAGCTTGGCAATCTCTGGCACAGAGGCTAGCTTCTCTGTGAACAGCAAAAGCAACGAAGAGCTTCAATCAACTTGTAACAGTGGGAATATACGGCACAAGCATGGATAGGGAATAGAGTCTACACAGTGCAGTCAGACCTCTTCACAACATCACCCTTGGTAGTGCTCCCATACACTAGTATACCGTCAGACCTCTTCACAACATCACCCTTGGTAGTGTTCCCATACACTAGTATACGTACAGTCAGACCTCTTCACAACATCACCCTTTGTAGCACTCCCATACACTAGTATACAGTCAGATCTCTTCACAACACCACCCTTAGTAGTGTTCCCATACACTAGTATACAGTAAGACCTCTTCACAATATCACCCTTGGTAGTGCTCTCATACACTAGTATACAGTCAGACCACTTCACAACATACCCCTTGGTAGAGCTCTTATTCACTAGTATACAGTCAGACCTCTTCACAATACCACCCTTAGTAGTGTTCCCATACACTAGTATACAGTCAGACCTCTTCACAACATCACCCTTGGTAGTGCTTTCATACACTAGTATACAGTAAGACCTCTTCACAACACCACCCTTGGTAGTGCTTTCATACACTAGTATACAGTCAGACCTCTTTACAACATCACCCTTGGTTCCTCACTTTCCCTGTCATTATAACCAGTTTACTGCTGTAACCAATACAATCACTGTGTGTGTGGATACATCTGTGCTCACAAGACATGTTGCTATGTAGAGACTGTCATTGTAAAAACTGTTATTAAGACGTTTGACTGTTCTACGAAGACCAGCATGATGTGTGCCCTAGTAATCACTGCATGTACAAAGACTGGCTTCATCAGTGTTAACTCTACATGGAGAGGGCCTGTGTGTAGCACAGGTTGCAACAACCCTGAATCCACTTGTGATTACACATAACTAAGAATCAACAGTACTACACACTGTATACAGGGACGTATGCACTGTACGCACATACTATACAAGGCCAAAACTGAAACACTAAACACAGGAAACCATATCCAACTACACACATACGCATATGTATGCATGTACGTACATACGTACATATATATACGTATGTGGTGCTGAGATGAAGTAGAATCATGTATGTATGTACATTGTAACAGCAGAGGAAGTACACAAGAAATAGTTGCAAACAAGAGATGATTAGAAGACACCTACACAAGGATTTACCACAAGCTAGTCCAACTCACCAGCATAGACGTCCTGTCTGGTGGCTGCCTTGGGGGCATTCTTGCTTGCAGTTTGAGTACTTGGTTCACCAATGGCTGGCCAGTAGAAAGTGGAGGTAAAATCAATGCTGTTTACAGCACAATGTACGTAGGTACCACATATTCAAGTACAAAGGCAGGCATGTAGGTAGGTACAAGAGGAGAACACAGAGTACAGCAGAACCTCACAACTGGGACAACCTGAGGGACTCGTGAAAATAGCATCAATAATTGTGTAAAAGTTCAAATTCTTATGCTGAATGAGTACAGAGTGATACAGCACAGCATCCTTCAAGCTGAAAATAGTCGTTTCATTGCAGAAGTGCATAATTACCGCCACAGCTTTCAAGTAAGGTTTTCCAGAGGCAAATATCTAGCAAACACGTACAGTTGATCATTCATAAACACCACCTCTACACAAAGACCACCTGTTCCAAGTTACCAATATTGGACTATCCCCTATGTCTACTCAGTTATCACAAGGAACTTCTGTATGAAGACCACTTGTCTTCAGAAAGCACCTATTCATGGTGGTCCTTTGGGTGGTCATTACATACAGGTTTCATTGTACGTATACTCCAACATACAGGTTTCATTGTACGTATACTCCAACAGCGGAAATGACAAGGAGCATGACTGAATTAGAGACATTGGCTTCAATTTCAGAAATTGCAGAGGTACATAAGCCAGGAGAGGCATAGGATGGTGGTTCACTTCACATGTCATATCGACTCACTTTGCTTCGGCACTTCCTTCATTGGAGACATGTCGATGGGAACTGATTTGAGATCAAACGGGTTAGCAGCCATGGAAGGGTCACTGGTGTACTGGAGGAGGGCTCTCTCCAGCCCAACAATGGACACATTCAGTCCTAACACAAGACAAAATATTATGTATAATACGTACATACACTACTGTAGAGAAAACTGTAATGTCAGTCAATGCTAGTGAAAGTCCAGGACAAATGACTACACAAGCTGATACAATACATACACACATGCAGTACATACACAATGCACATGCGTACATATCTATTGTAAATGTATGGTACAATACACACATGCTACATGCATACCACTGCTTCATCAGGTGTGGTACAATACACACATGCTACGTGCGTACCATTGAGAATGTAGGCTGAGTTGAGGTTGGCCTGCTTCTGCTTGAGGATCTCTCGGTACAGCACAGCTCTGTCCCGCACCTCGTCATCGCTGTCCATCATGCAGCGGTCCAGTAGGATCAGTATGCTGTCCAGAAGGGACTCAACGGCAGCTCCGAACTTGGCCAGGGCAGTCACAGCCGCTGCAGACATTGAAATGAATATAGTAAACTGTGTGTATATCTGTGTTTACATGTACAGATGTACGTGTAAAATTCATAACTCCTCCATTGTGTATTGTGTGTGTGTGTGTGTTTGTGTGTGCGTGTTTGTGTATGTGTGCATATATTACAAAGTATACAGTGGTACCAATAAAAATACATAATATGTAAATGAGGACAGGAATCCGTATTCCTACCAATAAAATCACATTGAAATGGCACATTATTGTTCGGAATACTATTACTACCAGTGTAGGCTATACTCTCCAGTGTGTAGTGTGGTCCACCTGGATGCACTATGTGTAATGGTGCTATACCAGTGACTCACCAGCTCTGACAGAGGCTGCCTCCAGGATGACCCTGTTGTAGATGAACCTGATGTACTTGGCGGGGTTCTGGGTGCGAGGCCCGTCCTTCCCCAGGATGTGGAGGACACGCACAGCCAATTCGTTGTGTTCGCAGTCCTCGATGAACTCACACAGGTGGGCGAGACCAGCTTCCTTTACTTCAGGGTTTTCCTCAGTGATGGTGATAATGGTGTTGACAATGGCCTTCTTGTACTCATAACCACCCTATACACACAGTACAAACAAACACATTATAATGTGTACGCACAATAGTGTTCATACATACACATTCAACAATATAAGTACAGTGAATATTTGGCAGCCTGCCCCCTGTTAATCTGCCAAACTGTTTTATCCGCCATGTTATTATGAAACGAATTTGCTTGTATGTATGGCTATGCTATACAAGTAATCCGCCATCTCGCAATTCCGCCATCCACCATTCTTCTGTGTACCAATTTGAACTTTTGTATTGGCTTCAGTTACAGATAATCTGCCAAGTTTTAATAAGTTATCTTAGTGTAGAGTGAAATAGCAGTAGAACGTTCTAAAATTGACTTGACAATTAAGCAGAAGAAGTAGATTTCTGATTACAGAAAGAGGAATCCAATGAGAACATAACAAATACTCGAAGAACGTTTCTCGAAGATGCGTACAAATTGCACGACAAATGGTAGAAGACATCCTGAAGAAGATCAGTATAATCCACCCATCATAAACCAGCCAAAATTTTGCCTGAACCAATTGCGGCAGATTAACGATTATTACACCAGAGGGCACTTCATTGTGTAGTTTTTATGCAGGACTTTCCACACATGTACAAATGTACATCCTCAGTGCAAATGAGTTGACTTACTTCCTCTCTGAGCATTCCGGCCAGGAAGGTCATGAGCGAGTTGTGCTTTCTGGGGAACTTGGGGCAGAGTGTCTGGATGGCCTCCACCACCACAATCTTGAACTCATCTGATATCTCGGACATGAAAGAGGAGATTTGCTTCATCAGCCGGTCAATGCTACTCTCACTGCCAGTCTACCATGTACGTACATACAAACATAGGGTCAAATACGTATACATACATGTGGAGACATGACAGCAGAACACATTAACTACGTACGTACAAATGTACACACAACAGCAATAGAGTATATACACATAACAGAAATAGAGTACACACAAACTAAACACTGCATATACACACAACAACAGAGCAACCCCACATGTAATCTGTACACATGACATATGTAGGTACACGTGTACATACACACACAAACAAATATGACATTGAGCAATGTTTTACTTGAAACCAGGTACTGTATACATCTTGATATTTACATACATAGTTTATTGGAACCAGAATAGCTTCAACAAGGGAAGAAAGAACCTAGTGATTTCCAAACATACTGAGTAAGCACCTTGAGAAGAGTGGTTATAGCGAGTGTTGCTATGCTGCGGTTGCTATCAGTAATTAGACTCTCCAGGTCCATGTTGCAGGTGGTGACCACGTTGGGGTGGAGGGTGGCCACACGAGACAAAGTCTTTACTGCTGCGTACCTCATGGTGGGCTTGGGGGACCCCAAGAACAGCTGCAGCATGGACACCGCTGGCTGGATCTCACGAGCTGACACGTTGTTCAAATTCACAATGGACCGAGCAGCTTCATACACCACCATCTGAGTGGGCAGTACACAATACAGGACAGGGAATCCTGGGATAAACTGGTATTGCACAGGGCTATGCAAGTGTATGTGTATGTGCACGAACACCCACATGCACACGTACACACACACACACACACACACACACACACCTCACTCTTGTGCCTCAAGCAAACCTCCAAGAAGTCATACAAGCTAGACTCAGAGCTGAAGTAAAAAAAATCGAGTGTGTAATGCAAACACCACACTCATTGATCTCAATAACAGTTACAGTACCTTCTTTCTTCATTGGCCAACACTTTACATGCCATTCGTATCTAAAAGTGAAACACAGTGGCATGTACACACATGCAGGTTCACGAGATTGTAGACATGTAATGTACACATGTATACACACATGTTCTGCATGCACAGAGTACAGTGAATTCCCATTAATCCACCTCTGCTTCATCCCCACAAAACTTTCTTATACGCCACAATTTCCCAGTAACAAACATATATGCATGTATGTACACATAGCAAATGTATAATGTACAAGTACCAAAGAACACCAGTTAATCTGCCAAACTCGTTAATCCACCATATTTTAGAAAATGAATTGTGGCAGAATAACAAGAACTCACTGTACATATTACGTATGTCATATAATACATCCATCACATATGTATGTAGGACTCATCACGTACATAGTACTCAACACATACAGTACATACTCACCAGTAAGCAGTACCCCAAGGGAGATCTCAGTGAAGACTTGATCTGCTTTGTGACCAGCTTGGTGACTGCCAGCCGATCATGTTTGCGGATCTGATACAGCAATCCCAGAGCATGATACTGCACAAGCAGTGAGGGAGGGAGGGAGGGACACAAGGAGAACAAGGGTACACACAGTATGCACTGTGCAACACTGTAATATGTAGTGAACATCATTGTATGCACTGTGCATTATGGGTTGTACTACAGTATGTACGTACCATACATGTACTGTACTGTATACTATGTATAGCATGTACTATACATCATTCATTGTACTACAGTGTGTACCATGCATCACTGTTCGTACTACAGTATCTACTGTACATATTTTGATGTACATACTATGTTATGTACTGTACATCACCAGATGTACTACATTGTGTACTTCACATCACTGGATGTACTACAATGTGTACTGTACATCACTGGATGTACTACAATGTGTACTGTACATCACTGGATGTACTGTAGCCTACTACGAGGACCACTCTACCTCACCTGAACCATTGGATTGTCTGAAGACAGAGCCTCTTGAGTCTCGTTGACCCATCTCTTCACAATTTCCCCACTTCCCTTCTTGGAAATGTGCTAATAGCGAAACAAAAGAACACAAAGAAAAAAAGAGTTCTGACAGCTGATCCAGACAAAGTGCTGTAAGGAGTGGTGTTCTTCAATATTGAGGCTCAGTTTAACCTCAAATGTCTAAAATAACATTTAAGACAAACTAGAAGAGAACCACAAAATCAGTTCTTCTTATCAGTTTCATTTACTATATGTGCACTAGTACAGTAACCCAAAGAAAATTGGTGTGCGATAAACAGCACTTAGAGGTTGTTAATCTTCATGGGGTTCTATTGTGCACAGCATGTGGTGCAGCACTTCATACTCACCACAGCAGAGACCAAAGCAGCACTAGCTACACTTGGGTTGCGGTCCACAATGGCTTGCTTCATGAAACGCTCGATAGCCTGGATCATGGTACTCTACAGCAACAACACACACACCTGCATCAACACCTCACAGACATGCTGGACTTCAACTGTGAACTTGTGAAACCTCATGCATACACTCACATCAGTGATAGCACACAAGGCTCTGATAGCAGGTGCTCGGTACACATCCTCCTGAGATGAAAGAAGAAATAATCCACGTATCAGATCACATCATGGTAGAAAAGTACACAAAAACTAAATACTGTACATATGTGTAACTGCACCATACGGTGTTGGGAACAATATGTGTTAGTACACAAAAGAAGGGTTGAACAATTCAAAAATTCATACATATACACTTCATTTAGGAAGACAGCACTGAACTATAGCCCTACTTCTTAATGAGTACCCTGAAGGGCACACCAAACCTGTACTTCTTATGTATAACGTAACATACAGAATTCAGTAGCCCACACTTGGTGTACACTGTGAATTCCCATTAATCTGCAACAACTTTGTCTGCCAAACCTTTCTGTCCACCACAATTTCCCAGTATAATATACAAAAAAAATAATGACAAGTACCAATGAATGTCCAGTTAATCTGCCAAACTTTTAATCCACCATACTATTGGAAAATGAATGAGAATCTCCTGTATATAACCCTCTCACTACTCCCAATTCAAGTCTCATGTGAACTCTGAGAACACACATAACAACACCCAAACCCACACACCCACAGAATAACACATAGACTGTATGCAACTGGACCAGTCCCACCTTCCCTGTCATGTCCTTCGTCAAAGAGCTTGTTACAATGATGACATCTTGTGAAATGTCCGCCATGGCTGATATAGCAGTGTAGACCAAACGACGCAGACCAACCTACAACACATGGGAAGCATTGGGACACGCAGGTGTGGACATAGTATGATCAATACACTGAAAGTTAGACACCACATCTACAATACACACACCATTGATATCACAGGTTCGCATATACAATGACTTCTGTGGGCTTGCCGCAATGTACTACAACAATATTGTATTGAGACTACACAGAATGTATGACAAGCACATGTAAGAAATTGTTCACTTGTGTATGTACGTACCTGGTGTGTGTTACATACCAACTACAGTCAAATATCACTGAAACACAATTGGAAACATTTTGGTACACACATTTTCCCAAATCATCAAACTTCTGTCAAGTCCCTACATTTACTGCTAACATATAAGAAATCATGGAAGCATTGTTAACAGGGGATGCTCTTAACATGAAATTGGGAGTCGTCCATTGAGTGTTGTTAAAGACGTCTGCCTGTATTACTATACAAACATCAAACTTCACTATGATATAGTGCAGCTTAGTCATAACAAGTAAGAATATATGTATGTACCTACGTACATACATAATCAATGATACATTAGTATACTGACCAACAACAGCAACAATAGTGAGATAGAGGTTTGTACTGAGGCAATGGTAACAGTGCAAACTTGAGCATTAGTGAGCTTTATGTATGTATCATAAAACCTTTATGGTTGAAACATTTAGCGATAGTTCCTTGTGCAACTTTATGGAAGTTCACTCACACTCAAGTTCACAAAACAGTAACGTCATACATAATGTGACATATGAGGACAGAAGGAGTAACATACATCCTTGGACTGCCAAAGTTTAGTGATGGCAAAGAACACCTCGGTTGCCTCAGCAGTGGTGAAGGTGGACCCCTGTGGAAAGAACAGACAAGGTCAACTCCATACCATAAAATGATTGGAGAACGTCTCAGGTACTTATTTGGACTCCACATAAGGAATAGGTATCTAACTACTGGGCCCTCTATTTTGATATCAGCTCTTCATGTTAAGCCTACATATTCTATAGGTGGCTGTGATCAGCATTTTACATCATCATAACATAATAGGTAATACATAGTACACTACTCTTTATTTGCATAGATTCATGTGGTCTTACCTGGTTCAGTATATACAAGACTTTGGTAAGTACAGTGGTACATTTTTTAGCATTGATGACATTACTATTGAAGGCGCGAGTGTCCTGGAATACCGTGGATTTGTCCAAGTTAGCAAAAGGATCAACTATAAAATGGCGGAAGAAATGTTTAGCGAGTTATATGTGAATGAAAACCATTCCAAGTACAGACAAAGATAGTTATCACTGAAAACTTGCTGAAACAGCTTACCATCCTCGTCTTTCTTGTCTCCCCTGATGATATTCATTCCGATGGAACAGAACGCTGAACCATAGATAATAGAGGTTACGTAGTTCTATTATCTATGGCTGAACAACAATAATAGTACGGTACTTTGTGACGTCACAACATGTGTGGTGGGTTACATTCCAATTTCCAAATTTATTTCCCCAAACAGAATCCAGAACAAAATATGACTCGTTTGCTAAAGCTTTTGGTCAGCGGGACCTTATTGTTGTCGGCATGGCTGGCTCTATTGCTGGGCTACATCCCTGTGAAAGTGACGAGTGAAATTAGAGAGGTCCTGATTCCTGTAAGACTATAAATCCGTTTCTTTTCTTTCTTCCTGTCACTTATGTTGTGTTATCTGTTATCTTCCCTGCCTAAACTACTCCGGACATACAGCTCCCTTTGTATCTCCTGGTTGTGTTCGGGGTGAGTTGTAGCTTTTACTGGTATCCTTCATCTGATACATACTTTATCTGACTAGATTACACATTCTTTTATTTAGTGTTACTCACTGTTTATCATTGGCTATCGAGTGAGCACATTTAATGATTGTACAGAAGCAGCAGAATCTTTGAAGAAGGTATGGACAATCAGTTGTATTCATAGGTTCACTGTCATTTACTGCACAATTGTATGAGTGTACCAATATGCTCCACATTCATGATCTAATCAGTATAGCCTGAGGCAGCTGGAAGAACATAGAATCAATCAAGAATGAACATTATTCTTTCCATCAATGTAGGAAATTTTGGAAGCTAGAGAAGATTTGAAGAAAAAAGGACTAAATATTGAATGATTAACCTGCTAATTTAACATTAATTTCCGTAGTCTGAACTCTACACCACCAGACATTATAGGTAACCTACAATTGTGTTTAACCCAAACCATTTTCAAACCAAAATAATGATGTACAGTAAACCCAATGTAATAACCACACGAGATTATATATTACAAGTACAAAGAAACATGATAACATAATGCTTATGGTTCAATCTTTTGCAATTTGTGGCTTTAAGAAAAGCCGTTTGTTTGTGAGTTAGAAAGCAAATTACTTGCTGCTTGTGTACTTGGTCACAGCCTTGGTACCCTCGGATACGGCGTGCTTGGCAAGTTCACCGGGGAGGAGGAGACGGACAGCGGTCTGGATTTCCCGACTGGTGATGGTGGATTTCTTGTTGTAGTGGGCCAGTTTGGAGGACTCGGTGGCAATCTTCTCGAAGATGTCGTTCACGAAGGAATTCATGATGCTCATGGCCTTGCTGGAGATACCAGTCTCGGGGTGGACCTGCTTCAGAACTTTGTAGATGTAGACGGAGTAGGTTTCCTTTCTGGTCTTTCTGCGCTTCTTCTTGTCTCCGGGGGCTTTAGGGGCCTTCACGGCAGCTTTCTTCTCTCCTTTCTTGCTAGCAGCAACTTTTCCAGGCATGATCGAATAGAATCTTTAGATCGAACAGAATGGTATGAATCAGATAGAATGGTGTTTAGCTGAGTAACGTGGCGGTTTTGTAAGAATTGGCGGGAAGATACACTGACCTGTTGGATATCTAATTCCACCAATCAGATTGCTGATTGATAAGACGGACTCAAGTGTAATAATAACTTGCAATTTGATTGGTTATCGTATGTCATCGTTTATCCTCCAAGGTCATACTTCGGTGGGTGTTGCTAAATCTCGTACATCTTGCTGTTGAAACTTTTCCGAGTTTGTTCTTGCGACTTGAGACATTATGACTGGACGTGGTAAAGGAGGTAAAGCTCGTGCTAAGGCCAAGAGTCGTTCCGCTCGTGCTGGGTTGGCTTTCCCAGTTGGTCGTGTACACAGAATGCTGAGGACTGGCAACTACGCCGAACGTGTCGGTGCCGGAGCTCCCGTGTACCTTGCTGCTGTGATGGAGTACCTGACTGCTGAGATCCTTGAGCTGGCTGGCAATGCTGCTCGCGACAACAAGAAGCACAGAATCAATCCTCGCCATCTACAATTGGCCATCAGAAATGACGAGGAACTGAACAAACTCTTAGCTGGTGTGACCATTGCTCAAGGTGGCGTCCTCCCCAACATTCAGGCGGTACTCCTTCCCAAGAAATCTGGCGGCAAGGCCTCTTCACAGAGTGTGGAGATGTAAACTCTTTTCAATAACTTTTCTAACAAACGGCTTTTTTTAAAGCCACCATCTATCAAGAGATTTGCCTTCATTGAATGTTACATATCGTAGGAAGTTACCATCAATGAATAGTCTTGTTCATACACATTGTACTGTCAATAAATTATTTGTCATCTTTGTACATTTTTATTCCAACAATTTTACATTCTTCCTAGTAAAATTAATTGCATTACTTTTATACTTGCTGTCATTGATATTCGAATGCATAATTCAGTTATAAAATCTGATGTACATGTCAATTTTTTTGGGTTTTTATTATACACGTTCTGTTCCAAGCAAATCATAATAATTTTTTATATTCAATACTATCTACACTCACTGTATATGAGTGAATTATATGTATTGTAACAATAATTCTAACACTATAACTTTTGTAATAATTAATGTTATCAATGTTAATTTTGGTCCAATGGCATGCATGTACGTACCTTTCTGCCAACAAATTTTCATGTTACGCACAAATACAATTCAGGCTTATAGGGTGGAATGGACAGTTTTGATTTCAGTTCGAAGCCTGCACCTTATTTGATATAAAATTTTATATCACCATGCATGCAAGAAATTTTATCTTGTAAAAGTCCTTGAATTATAATGTTGAAGTTGTGTATCTTAACGGTGTATACATATTATTCAGAAAGTTGCACAATTGCATGACCCATATATGAACAAAATAATAGCAATATTGTGTATAATTATTTCTATAATATTGTAATTGTTTATATGCATTAATATTGCATATACGTACATGTTTGCCAATTTTACCGTTTAATACATTAAAAATTTAACAATTTTGAATGCATAACGTATAGTTTTTTGATACTTGTAGTACATTGCAGTTATAGTCATGTCATTTATTTCAAGAAGCAACTCATTTTTAACAGCTTTCTGACACAGTGACTCATTCTGTTGAAAGTATAATGATAATAATACAGTGGCAGTCAAAAGTTACGGGACTATTTAGGGGTATGTACGGACATGTTATGGTTGAAATATTCAATATGCAGACCTATACATACAGTTGTATAAATGTAATATAAGTGAAATATGTAGCAATTTGTTAATAACATTTAATACCAGCTTTTGCATGATAATAATTATTAATACTGCACTACACATAATACAATGGATTCTACAATAATAGACGTAATTATAATGAAGACCTGTACATATATGTACATCCTGACACAAAGCAACAATAAATAATAATATGTCTATTGTACCAATGTAATGCCCACCAATTGGTGAGTATATGCATTACAAATACACTGTTAAAAACCAAACACAAGGCCAATTTGAAATTTCATGGTCATACCCCCGAGTCATAATTACTGTCATCATCTTCATCGTCCTCACAAAAGTCAGCACACTTTCTGCATATCACTGTCAATATCCAGGCCGGTACAACACCCAATATCAATATGGCCACACTGTATAGTGGACGCAGGTGGAACCACTGTAATGCGATGAGTAAACAGCACAGGAAGACAGCTCTGGTGATATTCCCAGTGGTGGGGAAGCAGTTATTGCTGTGGTCGTCTCTAATAAAGTTACCTACCAGCAGAGGAAGAATTGTTAAGATAGCATAACAATAGCAACTGTAAACTTTGGCAGCCGCAGTACTATAGCTCAGCATGTACAACCTCCTGGTCACAATGTTCACATTCGTGTGTACACTATGTCAACCAGCAGTGATAACAAACACATATCTCTGATAAGAAGTACACATTAGATGCATTAGGGTTACAGGTTACAGGTACTTTTACTCTATACAATACCTATGCACTATGCATAGCTACCGTACGTATGTTAGGCATATTATGTAGCATTTCTTCATTTCCACCATGCACTTTCAGCAATAGGTTAGAACCACCTCAAAACCAGTTTGACTGGTCCTGCTAGTACACTGCTACAAAACATCACAAGGAATATCTCCACAACAACTGTGTTCCCATATAACTCATCTACGCTACATGTACGTACATACGTATGTGCATGCATACCAATGTACATCCGAATGTGATCCTTGCTTACCCAAGATAACAAAGACTCCAGAGAGATTGAAGAGTCCCAAGTACATGAACAGGACGCACACAAGTCTGATCAACCAAGTCATGGACGCTGGTTGGAGGTTCCTCTCAATCAAATTCTACAAGTGAACGGAGAGTCTATGACAAACAGTGACAGATTATACCGTTATACATGTACATTACAATACATACATCCTTACAATGTGAAATGTACTCTGTTGGAAAGTTCAGGAGGGGGATACATGTACAAGCATACATGTACCTATGTATGTATACATACAGTGGTGGCCAAAAGTCAAATTCGAAATTTCAGAGTACGCACTTTTGTTATGTTCTTGAACAACATGAAAGTATTCTTACAATTTATTTTGACTCACTTGAATCGAATTTGCCAAAATATCAAGAAAATTGCAAACATGCTAAAATAGTGTTGCTTACATATGCGCATATGTAATGCACAATACTACGTACATCCAAAAGTACGTACATACATACGTATGTATATGTACATGGCATTCATACGTACGTAAAAAAACTATGTACGTACGTATGTACAGTGGGACCCCTATAATCCGGCCCCCTGAAATACGGACACCGTGCTAAAACAGACGCATAATCTTGGAACCAACTTATTCCGTATTGTAATGTATGTAAAATGCCCTAGACAAATTTCGTATAGCTCTATGGCCGCCGAGTTACGCCCCCGCGTCGTGCATGTCCATTAATTTCAATCCAAAGTACATAACCCCTGAAATAAGGACAACCCTATAATCAGGACACGAAAAGACTGACCCAAGGTGTCCTGATTACAGGGGTCCCACTGTACTTGAATAAACAAAAGTAATACAAATGTGTCTGTATAGCCACACACTCACTTCTGGTGGGTTGTATCCGAACTCCACCACCATGACTATGCCTTTCTTCGACACAAACGGTACCAGGGTAGCAGTACCGTCTTCCGAGACTTCAAGCTTGGCAACAATGCTCACCTGAGGGGGGGGGTGGGGTAGTGGAGTATTAGCCAATGATGATATAAACTCGGTATGGATGGACTGAGAGGAATTTTCTCACACTCACAATAGAGAACATGTACGTACGTACATCTCCTACGTACATATGTATACATGCTGTACATACGGTGTGTGTACAAATTTACTTGTGATGCAAATTTCATGAAAGGTCATTCCAGACACTTTCCAGGATTTTTCATAAATAGGAGATGTTTACGATAATATTATACATACAGCTGGTGTACATACATACATACACACGTACGTAGATCCATCTTGTACAGAAATACAAATGGAGTTGTATATGTACTTACAGCATGAGACGCACACACCGTACATGAAGGCACATATGGCAATCCAACTCACATTGTCACCAGATGATCCAGTCATCCCAGCAGACCACCACGTTATCTTGAAGTCCCCAATCTGCAGTGCAGGTTTATAGTGTTATACATATGTGGGTACAGTATAAGTATAGTCTTACATGTACGTATGTACGTAAGTGCACAATACACATATTACAAACCCACACATAAAGATGTACGTATGTACATATGTAACTCATTTTCTTTTGTTAAAATAGTATTGCATTCAGCTAAAACCCATTTCGAGGGGTGTAGTCCAATCAAAACATACTAGTTAATCAATATTCCACTCTATCGCATGGCAACAGGACAAATTCTATCCTTTGTGTCATTTTCACCCAATTGGTATTTTATAAACTGGAGGAGCCACTAAATTACAAATCATAAATGATCTCACAATATTTCATGATACAGTAGAACCTACCAACTGGGATCAACTCTACGGGACAAGTAGTGTGGTGTGAATTGTGAGATGGTCCTGATTATGACAATGTCAGCAGACACAGGGCCATCTCCATGTTGTGGAACAATAGCAGCAAAGGGGGTGGCTAAAGGACAAGGCTACACACTGCAGAAGGCACCCAGTGGCCACCATCCCTGTGTTCAGGTACATCTTACAGTGACTGCACACCTCCACCACAAATCACTTCCCTCAGCTGGGGATTTCCAGCCAAAATTATTACAATCCACTGTCATAGTATTGGAGTACATACGTATGTGTACTAATACGTATATGCGCATACATGTATCCTGACTGCTGGCAACTTCAAAAAGACCGACAGGGATACATAAATCACATACCATATGCATCCCTGAGATCCCCAGATGTGACAATTGATCAATTAGGTATTGAAATGTTAGCAAGTGACTTATTAGGATACATGTTGTTTACACATATCACCCCTTCAGAAAGCAAACACAGGGAATTGATCATTCATGGAACACCCCAGGCTTCACCTTCAGCATCCCATACAGAGAATCCTTTCCCTGTGTATCTTTCTTAAGGGAATATAACATATATGTACCTATGTATAACTAGTATGTACCCCGTAGGCACATTCATTTACGCGGGCTGGTACGCCTATCGATTGAGGTTTTCAATGAAGAACAGCAAGAAGACCTAATAACACTGCAACAATCGTCGTTCGTTCGGTAAATTTTATACTCTCAGGCTCGTTTCAGCAAGTTTCCTCTTTCGTTTGGTAAAGTTAATACTCCTAGGCTTGTTGTTTTGGCAAGTTTCCTATTTCGTTCGTTCGTTCTGTAGATATTCTGAGGTTTTTGGGTTCGGCAAGCTTTCTCGTTCGCTCAGTAAATGTTCCGAGGCTTGTGGGTTCGGCGAGTTTCGTCGTTCGCTCAGTAACAATCCGAAGCTTGTTAGATTAAATAATGCCACTTACAAATGTACCCCAGTACATCGCGAATGTACTCCTGTTGACGCTTTTGTAGTTGATTGAAAACGCCCACGCATTGGGGTACATTAATATATAGATACGTATGTACATACAAACTTACATACATACATACGTACATACATAGTACATACATACGTACATAAGCAAATACATAAAAACATACATACGTACATACGTATGTAGGTATATGTATGCATACAGATGAAGGGTACAATGCCTCCAAACCATGCACTCACAGCAGGATAGAAGGGGTCCAGACCTGTGTACAGTGACGAATACCATATTTTATAATGCGGACTGATATGGAATCTTGACAGAGGCACTTCCTTCCAATCTGCAATCTTAGCTGACAGGGCTGGATATAGGACAACCAAGATAAAGCACAAGTACATACGTAGTACATGCATAGCATACTTCACATAGAGTAGGTGCATAGTGGAGCTCTACTGCAGACTAATACATACGTACATCACAAACTCAGAGATCAGGTACAGGTACATACATATTGTGAAGTGAGACTTTCTCTCTACTAAGACAGGTTCTATCATATGACATACACAATGTATATGAACACACAAGCCTCAATCTACACCCCCCACAGTCAAACAAAAGTACACACCTACAGTATGTACATACGTACATATGTATACCAGTGTATGTACATAATATGTATGTGTGTACACCTGTGTTTATGTTTACCATGTGATTACACTGTAGTATAGTGACTCACCAGGAGATAGCTTATAAACACCAAGTTTCAAAGGTGTCTCCATTTCCAAAGGCTTTATTTTAAAATTTCTGTAAAATGCATTTGACAACAGTTAATGCACATAGTATATATACCGATGTAAGCAGGTGTGTACGTACATATATGAGGAGAACAAGAAACTTGTAAGCACTAACCACAGCTGTACACATGCCAAATTTATGAAGCATCCAGTGTACAAGCTGGCTCCATATGCAAATGGAACATTGGGCAGGACAAGCATATGTACATATGCACCATATACGTAAGAGTCAAGGTTGATGTAATGCACCACAACACTACAATGTGGCTGCCTACGTATGCATAGGTTATTACTTTATATGAGATCAAAAAATTCTGTGCACCTACGTATGTACATGCATACATACATTGTTAAACAATAAAACAATCCCCAGCAACGCACATTCTGCATGTACAGTAGATTCAATGCACATATGTAATATGAACGTACATAGCATGTTGGAACGTGCCTATACCACACATTTGGGCTTCCCAATTTTAATGGCGGTCAACAATGCCAGCCTCCTTTTGTGGAAGAATCATGTAAGTGGCTATTGGATACTCCCTGCATTGAACACCCTTCATGATAGACCACAGTCTGGAACACATTCATCAATAAGATTTCTCTATGTCAGTTGTGTGCATGATAGATTATGTGCATAATGGGTTGTGTGCATAATAGGTTGTGTGCATGATTGATTGTGTGCATGATGGGTTGTGTGCATAATGGGATGTGTGCATAATGGGTTGTGTACATAATGGGTTGTGTGCATAATGGGTTGTGTGCATGTGTGACTTACAATGGGTTCCTGTGGAAGCTGGGGTCATCAAAGTTGTTGCTGTCTATTAAATGTTCATCCCATACTTTCTCTATGGAGCAAGTTTACAGAATAATATAAGGTGAAATTATAACATTGGTCATTTGGCCTATTGAATTTCCATATACATACTGGTCCACTCAACACCATAATAAGTACATACATACATAATATATATGTACGTACATACGTATGTACACCAGAAGAAGTAGTAGTAAATAATTGGCTATGTGTGTGTGCATTTGGTGTGTGATTGCATGTGTGCTCATGCATGCGCGCGCGTGTGTGTGTACATATTTCCAGTCCAGTAATCAATCTAACACTGTATGAATGTCACTTTGACTTACCATAGCTATAGACTACCTCCTGTCTGACCTCCCCATCTCTCTCTATCTCTCTGCAAACGGAGATAAATGAGTTATTATTGTAGTATGTATAAGAGAATGGTATAGAGAAATACCAGGTATCAAGTATGTACAGACATACACACACACACACACACACACACACACACACACACACACACACACACACACACACACACACACATACACACACGTACACACTATTGACTGGTACAGGTATATGTGCATGTATATACATACAGATATACGTATGTACGTACTCTATCACTAACTCCAATGCAGTGAGTACCAACCAGTGCTTCATTCATTAATGTTTGGCATTAACATACATATAGTCATAATATTAGAGTAGCAACACTTGCAGTATCACCTCCGACAGTATACAACACTGTATACACTACAAATACGTATATGTACTGTATGTACACAAATAGAGGGCATCTCACCTAACACCCTGCTTCTCCATCCATTGATACATTGACACACTTCTCTTCAGCTTCCCTGCTCTCACAGACAAGTTACACAAAGGGTCAAACAGAATCTAAGTAGGTAGGTAAGCATGAGTACATATGTATGTAACTACGTAGATTCCACAGACTAGTAATAACACCTCAATGATATACGTATGCATGTACACATATGTATATGCACGTACATACAACAATTTAATCTCTTGCTTGTGTAACATATTCTATTACTAGTTTTTCAGACAACTGGAACTATATACGTACGTACATATGTACACACATACTGTATATACAAGGTATACAATGTCGTTCTGATTTGTGCCTAAGCAGCAAAAATTCTTCCAAAGCAGTTGTATTACTACTTCTTCCATTCCAGGACTTAAACTGACTTTGTAGTTCAATGCAATGATCACTGATGTGTGATATAATCGTTATTGGCGGCTTATTTCTACCTCACCCAGCTGTACCGCTAATGTACTGGATAGAGTGACTATCACAGATAAATTGATTGATGGATCGGAAGGGATTAATGAAAAACAATTCTCAACAACGCTAACATATGTACACATGTATAATATACATACAAAATGTACCCAAGAGGATCTTCACCAACTACCAGGGTTCATCTATAGCACATATTATTGGCATCTTCCAAACAGATAAATGTAGACAACAACCAACAGACACACACACCTAGGGGTATGTAGTTATACAGAAGTATTTATGCACAAGAATGAACATACCTTATCCGCTGACAGGGGTGCCGATACAAAAACTATATCCCCATCGAATTCTTTATATACTCTGGAAGCATTGCCAATAGTGTGGATACTGCTCAGTGCTCTTTCATATGCTTCTATTAATACCATCGCATTACTCTGTGTGCAAAGTAGAATGATGGCGTTAGGGGACAATGATTGAATTTAAATATGTATGCATACACACATGCACATACGTATGTACGTACATACATATTATATACGTATATATATGTACGTACAGTGAAACCTGTACATAAAGACCACCCAAGGGACCAAAAAGGTGGTCTTTATACAAAGGTGCTTTACTCCAGTTGAGGTGGTGTAGTAGATATTCTAGAAATGGTCACTTAGGGCAGGTGGTCTTTATAACAGGTTCCACTGTATCCATATAAGATATTATCCCTATTGGTGGCAACATCTAAGAGACCAACACTTAATACATACCCTATGTGCCCCTGAGATCCCAAGGTGTCACCATAGATTGGTCATTTGGTTATTGAAAGTCGGTAGGGCTAAATCAGGATATATCGCCTTTAGAAAGGAAGCACAGGAAATGTAACATTTCCTGTGTCTCCATCCTGAAGGAGATATAGATTGCTCTTGCACTGTACATGCATACATACAGTATACATGTACAGTGCAAGAGCTTTCCCATGAGGATCTCTTGGTGTAGTTTGGTAGAGGCTCATGATTGCTACAGCATAGACAGGGGTAAAAGATATAATCCTTGAGTGATCACGTAGCAGATTGAAATGATTGAAATGTAATACGTTTCGACCTCAAAGGTCCATCTCTTGGTGTGTGGAACCATAAGGACTGCATGACCATTGCTCTGATCAGTGGTTTGAAACTCAATAATCACTTCCTGTCAACACTACTCCTGACTTCATGAACTGAAAGAGTACTCCTTTACCCACATATGTTGATCACTCTCCAAATAGAAAGTCTGTTACACACACACACACATGTATTGAGCCTCGTAAGGTAAAATTGATGAAGACCATTGTCACCACAACCTCTTTCACTGTTGGCAAACATCAACGTACCTCGTTCCATGAGAGCAACACCATTGATGCCACAACAAAGAATGTCCCCATACATAGAGAACACATCCCTATCCTGGGTAGATGGGTGGCAGTGCTGGGAGCACCACGGATTGGCTGAGGCAGTACAGGAGGGCGCCTCCTCTTTGTGTCTTTTATATTCATGTTCTTCTTCATCTCATTCTGATACGCACTATGTACATGAAAGGCAACATAAAAAGGGAAGGAGTTCAAACATGTACTCCAGATAACATAGTGAAGTGGGACCTTGTTTATTGAACAATATTTGTGTTTGAGAACGTGTTAGATTTAAATCCACATACATTATCATTTTTTTACAACTCAGTGAAGGTGACTCAAAAACAAGTCCTGGATGAATGAGGCTTTGTTAAACAAGTGTTGAACACGTCAGGTGTGTATTTATCGACTATAACTATCATAAGCTAGCCACTGGATGAAATGTAAACCATCCTCTCTTCACACACAAAGTAACAGCATATGCAGTTTACAATTGTGAACACATCTAGGGTAGTCTAGCATAGCCAGCCCTGAGCTGCCATTTTATTTTGCTGACATCCAATAATTGCACAATAATGAAATGGAAGAAATTGGGCATTGCCCGGATGAGGCAACCACATAAAGCTATCAATGTGAATATAACAGGTCCATGTGTGGATTCACTTGCCCTACTAGTGAGTGTTCACTGGACCACTGCGATCATCTGATACACAACATGGAGCAATACAGGACAGAAAGTCACCCACAAACAACCTGACATCAAGGTGTGATATCATTCTTGAAAGTTACATCGATAATGGTAAGCAAGAAAACCACAAACACATGTGCATATGTACATAATAGTACATGTGTACACGAAAATGTGAACCGTACGTACAAGGTCATTCAATTACATACACACATATGTACAACATACTGCTAAACTAAAATAGGGACATGTATGTATGTACGTACATATGTACTACATAGCAACAGTCTCCCCTGTTATGAATGCATGTATTCCCCGTGGAATCACACAATTACAGAGTGGCCCATCATCCGAATAAACATGATAAGGGAGAGGTATGTTTCTTGGTACGTACAGAATATCCATGTAACATGTCATGACAAATGCTAGCACAGTATGCAAGCATTGTACATACATCTATGTGAACACCAAATAGTGGTACTGGTTTGTACATACTGTACGTACATCTACACCTCACAACAACATGTACCAGTTCAGTATATTGAACCAAATGCTGTTGTACATCTACATTTACAAATTGTAACGACCTCCCCTGGTTTGGTTTGGTTTCAACCCCTATAGCCTTATAAAACAAGCAGTGAAGCTTGTATTCACTTTCGAAACGAATTAAGAATGTACTGTAGTTTGAAGGCGAATTTGAGATCATACCTCAATAGCAATAAGCTTAAAAGGAGTCGAAGTTAAGGCTTTACATACACTAGCGTTCTATACCCCTGGTTCTAGTGTCTGCCCGTAACATAGGGGGGGATTCGGAGGAACTCTATCCAGGTTGAAGGTGTCGAAGCCCATGGCCACGTCTAGGGCCAAAGGAAGGTTATTTCGATGATTCACCACTCCAAACCACGTAGGATTTATTCTATTCTCAAATTGGAGCCATACTCGGACACTATTCTACCCCTGATCTTCGATCTTGCCCACAGCGGCATTGGGTTTTAGAAGGCTTTGTAAAGACCTTACAAAGTAGGGTAAAAGGACTCCATATTAACTACAACTTGAACCAACTCACAGGAAAGAAAACAATCATATATACTACGTACGTGTACGTAAGTACATTCACAAAGATTCGAAGGCAAGACCGAGAAGAAACTTCAACTTGAGTTCATGGCACATTCCAACACAATACCCAGCTGTTACATAGATACGTATGTTAAGGAAACACCTTTTAAAAATTTTATCAAGTCCACATTCAATAAGACTTGAACGCTGGGAATACCTTAAATTCTTTGACAGAAACAGCGGATCCATAATAGCAAACATAGCCATAAATTGTACAAGTTCTTTCTACTTTTCACCGTCGATCTTCCTTCAGAAGAAAGGCGTGATAAACATCACTCCACGATAGTATACCCTATGTTCCAACTACAATTACGGATTATCACAGCGACTACGTAGCCTACACTCACAGACTGGTAAAGGGGCTCACCTCGACCATAGACACGAGTACCCCCGGGATGGTGACGACGTTTGATCTGGTCACTCCCAAAAATGGCGCCAGGCACCGTTCGGAGTCACTAAGCTCGAGAGTAAGCCCGCTCAGTGTCGACTGCTAATATTGATGCTTAGTCGAGTCTCTGTGAGTGAATAATATCAGTGTGTGGTGTAACTAGTGAACATCATTGGCAATGTATTTCTTTCTCGGTTCTCCATTAGCCGAACACAGTTTAGCTTAGCTACGGAGAACTGTCCCTAAACTCGTTGATTTTTGATATTAATCTGTTAATCTACGTATGGGTCTCTCAGAAATGGATTGAATGAAATTTGAGATGAAAATGTAGCGGGAATCATGTGTAATACGGTGGGACCCATGGATAGCGGGGGGTACTTGAGGAAGACCAGTACAACGTAGTAAGTAAAACAACGTGTGTTGGCTTAGGAGATCGGCATTTCCCAACAAATTCACACCTAGGCCAGTATATCTCACGTATTTTGTTGACTGTAATACCATAGATAACACGTAGGATGTGTGGGCTATTCGTGGGCTTATCACGCGAACAGTAGTCCGGGAAACGGCCGGTGGGGGTTGGGGTTCAGTTTTGGTGGCACCCGTGTCAAGGTGACTCCTTTACTAATGTTAGTTTATGGCTACATATTTGGCCGCCAACAGTGTTCTTGCTGGTGTGCTAAAACGTCCTGTAAGCTGTGGTATCGCTCATAAATTTCAAGTCATACGTAAGATGTTTTATTTGAAGTCTGTGTTGTTCAGGGATGGGAGAAGGAATGTGTGGACTTGTTTGTAGTTGGTTGATTATACTGCACAAGAGTTGAATCAGCTAGCCCAACAAAGACAATACAAATGAATTAGGGTCACTTAGAAATGTGCAAGTACTAATTACCATTACCACAACACTGATGTACATACATTTTATTTACATATATTTATATGTACGTATGTTTGTATGTACATGTATATCCTACATATGATTACCTTCTTGACACACTGGTTAGAACAATGTCTCCTTTCACTACTACAGGAACTCTCTGTGAATATCTGTACATCATAGTTTTACGGGTTAGTGTATGCATATGAGCTCTTTACCTGGTGTATTTACATACGTGGGTAGGTTCATTGTTGTAGCTCATGTAAACCATTACAGATGACTGTAAGTGTAATTGACTTTTGAAGTTTTGAGTTCACTGTATGTAGATATCATCTGTTCATCTCTCCATCCAGTTGAGTGAGCATCATGGGGGACCTTTATAAATCCACTCACAAGTACACTTCTCACCAACGTCACACACTCAGTTTTGAGGCCAATTCTCTATTTACCGTCTTGTCAAAGAACCAGGACGGCTGGTGGCTTGTGCATGATGAACTAGGAAGAGAAGGCTTGGTTCCTTCAACTTACCTTGTGAAGCACTTGGTTAGTCTTCTTTATTCTGTTGTAGTATGCTGGTAGTGATGTGTACTCTGTGTGAAGAGTGCTGGTAGTGATGTGTACTCTGTGTAAAGAGTGCTGGTAGTGATGTATACTCTGTGTGAAGAGTGCTGGTAGTGATGTGTACTCTGTGTGAAGAGTGCTGGTAGTGATGTGTACTCTGTGTGAAGAGTGCTGGTAGTGATGTGTACTCTGTGTGAAGAGTGCTGGTAGTGATGTGTACTCTGTGTGAAGAGTGCTGGTAGTGATGTGTACTCTGTGTGAAGGGTGCTGGTAGTGATGTGTACTCTGTGTGAAGAGTGCTGGTAGTGATGTGTACTCTGTGTGAAGAGTGCTGGTAGTGATGTGTACTCTGTGTGAAGAGTGCTGGTAGTGATGTGTACTCTGTGTGAAGAGTGCTGGTAGTGATGTGTACTCTGTGTGAAGAGTGCTAGTAGTGATTTACGTACGTATGTTCTGTGTGTATTGTATGCCAGTAGAAACAAATGTACACATGTACGTATGTACATGTGTGTATATACATACTGTACATACATACACTAGTACAGGGATGTATACACAGGATTGTGTGAGGTCATTCTCACACAAACCAACGTACTCTTGTGGTTGTAATGTCTTTGTAAATGTTATTTATTTTCTATTTCAACATATATACGTATATACGTACGTACATACTGTACTTACATACATAAGTATGGGAATGTATGGGATGTATGCACAGGATTGTGTGAGGTCATTTTCATACAAACCAACTCTTGTGGTTGTAATGTCTTTGTTAATTTTATTTCTTTCTATTCTAACATCATTTGCAAGCATTGGTGCATGTACCAACCTCCATATTATGTGTTGTGCTGATGTACTGTATGTGTATGTACTTCCCTGAGGACTACATAATGTGTGTTCATACGTATGTAATTACATGCATGCTTGTGAGTACATGCATGCTTAAATACATATGTGATGGCTACAAGAATGTGTGTTTTTCATATGTTGCTCTTCACAGGTGAGCAGCCAATTGTGTTATTCTGTGTGATTTTCACTTGCAACATGGGATTGTTGTCTGCACGTCACAAGGTATACACAGGTCGTCCAACAATCCAAAGAGCAATGTTCTCACTCACCTTTGGTTGTATTGGGAATTTCCTGCATATACGTATGCATAATATAATGTCACCAAAAAATAAGGTTGATAATGCCTTTACGTTACCTGCAAACATTATTGATGTTACCTAGGTGTAAAATAATCTCCATTCCCACTAGACCATCCCTCCTTGCCCTGGGTACCTGGTGGGAGTGTCATAGCAGGCCGGACTAGTTGGAGATGGGGCTGAAGCCAAATGTACATAATGTGAAAATAATATTGTTTTCAAACAAATTTCATCACTTTTTACAGTCAGTAGTTCTACGTACCGCATGTGTATGGTTACAGCTGAAGCTTGTTTCAAGTCCCCGTCTACCAAGCTCCCTGTGTAGACAGTGCATGCACAACTATGTGCCACAATCCATCAGATGTCACTTCATGTCACAGTTCATCAGTTGATCACAATACATCACTCCACTAGTTCACAGGCTTCCATGGTTTGTGCTGACTAGCAAGGTGTTCTACAACTCCTGTAGTGGTTCATTGGTGGCCACATATACTGAAATGACATGTAAATGTCCGTACAAATGTATTTTGAGTGGAAATGTACATAATATTACTGTATGTACATATGTTTTAAAATAATCATGTTCATAGGTAATTTCATATGTACGTAGGTATGGACATATTCTGTATTCTGTTTGGTGGTTGCCTGTCATATCACATAACATGTTTATTTCTGCATCAGCTGGCTTCTTCCAGTGGACTTACTCCTACTTGTGCATATGTATGTACATATGTATGTGTTTGTGTCTGTATTAGGAACCTCCAGTGAAGAAATCAACAGAGGGAATTTATGAAGTAATTCACACTTACAAATCAAATCAAGTTAGGCAGTTGAGTGTCATTCCAGGAGATAAGGTGGGTATATGTACTAATTGAGCCTGTGGCATGTATGTATGTACTCATTGTGAGAATGTACATACGTACATTGATGTGTACATGAAGTAGCACATGTGGTATGTATGTAGGTATGTATGAAGTGGATAGATGCAAGCACATACACACACATATGAATACTCAGGCACACCAAATAAGCACATGTAGTCCATACATGATTGCATACACACACAGTGTACTTTCATGATATACGTACAGGCTAGTGTACAATACAAGATGTACATACATAGCTGGTGCACCATGCAAGATGTACTTGTGTAGCTGGTGTACAATACAAGATGTGCATATGTAGCTGGTGTGCTATGCAATATTTACATACATATTCCTTCTTCAGTTGTATCTCAAGTCCAAGATCAATGATGACTGGTGGGAGATGAAGACCCCCCAAGGGAAGGCGGGGCTTGTGCCGGCCAAGTACGTGAGACCATGGACTGTTCAGGAGCCAGCAAGGTCCAAGTCTCCCTTATCAGAAAATCCTTCAGTAAGTGCATGTAGCTCTCCCAGCTCCAGGGAGATCCCTGTGCATAGAAGGCTCCACTGAGAGGGAAGGTATGCATGTTCTCCTTCAACAGCACACAGCTTTCCTCTTGATCTTTGATAAGGCATGAAATAACATGTCCATACTTGGCCTCGTGCAAGGTGTACACCTCTGTAAGGAGGTTGTGGTCACACTCTGCATCAAATCCAAGCAGTGAGCACTGGACTGTTGAAGGTCACACGGCTGAAGAGTGAACTAGTCCCAAGTGTGCTAGACTGTCCCTTTCTCACGTTGCTTCTTGTAGCTGGTAGGAATGGCTCAGCTAGACTACATGCATACCTAGATACAGTACAAGGTCACTGCCATTTACAACTGAAACTCGTTAAGACAGCACCCTTAGGACAAATTATGCGAACAAATAATTTGTCTGAATAATATTGAATACGAACCTATTTTTGAGCATACTTTTGGTTTGCTGAAGTAGTGGACATAATACAATCAAACTCTGATCAGATGAGGTCATCTGATAACAAGAACTGATTTTGCAGGTCCCTTACAGTGTGTCCAAGTTCCTACTCCACTAGTGAGGGTATAAATACATATTATGTATGTATGTATGTGTTTACAAATTCATGTGAGTGAATCACTGTTTACTGAGAACTTCAATAGCAATCAAGTAGCAAAGGGAATAGCACAATATTATGTACATGATATCATTATGTATGTTGCTCCCAGGATTGTGTGCGACCTTCCATCCTTCGATACAATGCTAACACGTACATACATTCTACTGTGTATGAACATTCTACTACAAGTTCACTGTTTCCATTTTCGGGAGGAGATTCTTTGTGTATAGTGTATGTACGCATGTACTTGATTATCGGTGTATTGAGTAGAATGTATGTGCTGTATATGCTGTATGTCCTGCATGTGCTGTATTTGCTATACGTATGTGCTGTATATGTTGTGTGTACTTTATGTGCTGTATATGCTGTGTGTACTTTATGTGCTGTATATGCTGTGTGTACTTTATGTGCTGTATATGCTGTATATGCTGTATGTACTGCATGTGCTGTCTATGCTGTATGTTCTGTATTACTGTATGTATGTAGTTCTCCGGTTGACTGTGCTGTCCTCATCTCTGCACAGGATGATGTACTTAAGTCCATTGACACTGCCATACAACGGATCTATGATGAAGCTGCTGCCAACAACGGGATGATGAATGAACAGCAGAGGAAAATGCTAGCGTATGTAGTTTATTGTGTGTGCTTTGTAGTATGAGTACAGTGTACAGCAGTGTATGTACAGTATGCAGCAGTGTACATATGTACATATATACAACAATGTACATACATATGTACTGTGTACAGCATTGTGCGTACATCAGTCCATATGTGTGGTATACAACATGGTACTTACATCTGTGCTGTATGCAACAATGTACATACTTTCATTTGTCAGGAACATTTGAGAACATACTTTCGTTCTCCATTATTCCTAAAAGTTTTGACACTGATCCTACTGAAGACCACCCTTCTGGGTCAAAACGTTTGAAAATCACTAAGGAAAAATGGGATTTTAGAATACTTTTAAAAACCAAAAGGTTTCACGTACCAAAGATACACATGTGTATGAGTGATATACGTATAGTACACATGTATGTAAATTTGTATGTAAGCAAGTATGGTACATGAAGAAACCCTCAGCTACTATGGCCCATGTTTGTCTTGTGATTGTGATTGTTATGTCTGTCTCCTCCAGGACATTGACACAACACAGACAGACCATGATCAGAAGCCAGGTTGCTCAACCAGTGGTGCCAACCGAGGAAGAGACCAAACGCAAACCAACTCGTAGGGCCCCTCCTCCTCCAGCCAGTGAGTAGTACACTGTACATGATGTGATATTTTTGTCTCTCCTACATATTTTGTAGTAAAGCTGTTGTTGGTTTCCTCAAGTGCGTACGTGCAAAAAATAAGGTCTGTATTGAGTGAATGTCTTCCTTCTTCAGGTAAAGAGAACACTCCTGATCCCGATGAGTCTGATGGTGAGCGAGTCCTCACCATGTGTAGTATATTGTACACCCACGTACAATGCTACATGCATGCCTGAGTATTGTATGATGTGGTATACAATGCCACTGCGTATGTATGTAGATATACATGCAATAAGTAATAGATGAAGACCACCAAGTGCCATAGTTTACCCAAATTTAGCTGATGTTCCTAAGATTGCTGTCTTCACTGGTTGTTAATGGACATCTGTCACTGTCCAGTGATTGGGTGTTAATTGACATCAATCAACCAATCAACCTAGCTGAACTGTTATCACCTGACTCAGCAGTAACACATGATTTCAATTAATATATCCTAGTGGTTGTAGGATCTGTGTTAATACATTTTTCCAATCACAAAATCCATGGTAACATTTGTTAAGTTCCTTATATTCTCACATCCTGTATACTGGATGCGAATACTGTATGTATGTACTTTTGTTTAGCATCTTCAGTACTTGAGTATTGGTGTGTGCATGTACTCATTTCCACTTTATACAATATGTACATACGTATGTACATGTTGTATTTAAATATGAATTACATATGTGAAGTACATATATATGATGTCATATACCTGTACTCGCGAAGGGACAATCGTGGCTGGCTGTTGTTCATTGTAAAGTCAGTATCCATAATTCCAACCAAAAGCAATTGAATAAAAAGTTGACATTTCGGCTACTATACTGTAACCTTCATCAGAACATGCAAACAGACACAGAAACAGTTACTTAAATAGAAGTTTGTAGGGGGCGGAGTTTGAAGCATGCGTGCGGGATGATGTCATGAGAGGTGTCACTTCAATAGTGGTTTCCAGCAATCCGCGATGGTTGTCCCCATCATGACGTCATCCCGCGCGCAAGCTTCAAACTCCGCCC
>OZ026555.1:2070281-2075281 GCA_964020155.1 Chondrilla cf. caribensis | reverse complement strand
GACGGTCCTGGTGTACACTGTCCTGACGGTCCTGGAGTACACTGTCCTGACGGTCCTGGTGTACACTGTCCTGATAGTCCTGGTGTACACTGTCCTGACGGTCCTGGTGTACACTGTGTGTTTACTACTATGTTCTGGTATTGATACTGTATGACCTGTTGTATGGATGAAGTGTGGAATACAACTAACAATGATGATTGGTGAACACCAGGTACTGTGTGTAAATATGTATACACAATAGGGCATGAAGACATAAATAATAATTTCTACAGAAGTGTGTTTGGTGAACATTGTTGTGTGCGTATAAATGTAGAATATGAAAAGTACACAAGAAATTCACAGTTGAACCTCTATTTAAAGGACACTGTGAATGAAGGACATAATAGAAATGACCTGCATACAAAGGACAAATTTGGGAATGGAACCACTATGGGACCTGGTCTGGACTGATTGGGAGGGGAGGGAGGTTGGGAATGCGTGATAGACTGGAGATTTGGGATTTGCTGTGGCATTCCAGGTCCTTGTGAGTGATAGGGATATACTCCATGTTCCCCAGGTCCCCAAGGAAGACTGTGCATGTGATGAGAGTATTGTAGCAATTGGGGTGGCAATAGAGCCAAGGGTTGGCCTGCACAATGTGGTACAGGAGGTGGATAGGATTGCTGTGGACCACCACTGGAGGAGAGGTGATGTGGATGTGCTCTTTGAGGAGGTCCAGTCAATGTTGACTGATTCACAGTACCAGGTGAAGGGGAGTTCTGATGAGGGATTGACATCTGAACATCACGTGATGGATGAAGTGCTGGAGCTACTGAACATGACACAACTTGGTCAGTTTGTACAGTTGAAGTCTGAAAAGTGAAATAATACACAACAATATTAGGGGTACATATACAGTATTCAAGCTCAACAACCATAATTGAACTCTTATACACACTTCTAATTTGCATTTTGGATTTCGAATATCGATATTTTACTTCAATGGTGAAATTGCGGCTCCAATAAACCATATGAAATTGGCTAATGTTCCGATTCCGGTGGGTTTTATGAAAGCTACTGGCACATTATTTAGCATGGAAAGATAGATAAAGTTGATATCTAAATTTTCACCATAAGAACAGTTTATATCTATCACCGTTGTCGAGATGTCACCACATTTGTCGTATAGGAAGAACTTCGGAAACGGATTTCAATTATGACATCTCAACAACGGTAATAGATATAAACTGCCCTGTCGTTGAAAACTTAGATTTATCTTGTAAGAACATTTTCTTGGTGATGATCGCTTATTATCTTTAAAAAAACCCACGGGAATGCCGAAAGAGTCTACTACACTAGAAATTCGACTGTGATAGATCTATTTCACGCGCATGTCATGAGTTGAACATTACGTCATTGTTACTCAATGATATCCCAGTACAGCTAGTCTCACGATAAGTGCCAAACGTTCATCTTGAGGCGACGCGATTTATAAGAAGTATTATTACTTCTTTAATGGCGAATTTTGCAATTTCTGTTATGACGGCTAGAAACGTGATTATCATGTGACTGCTTGTGACCCGTCCCCAAATAAACATTATATCAACTAATAGTACAATTCAAAGAATCACACGTATTGAATGCAAGTTAATGATCTTGAGTCAATCGTGCCTTGCTTGAAGCAAATTAGGTGATTCCATTGTTTATATAACTTTAAAACTGCAAGTTATTGGTTTTTGCGTTCAATGCTGACATGTCCTACCTGCACAGTACATTTTCCATGTATCAGCCAAAAGAGTGGTACAACTGTAACTTATACATATGTGCACAATGTAGGTAGATAAAGCAAGCAAAAACACCCATCCAGCCTCCCCTCTCAAACACACAAAATGAAATGTACACTGTTGCTACACTACGTCTATGTGAGCAGTGTATCGTACCCTTCCACTTTAACAAAGGATCAAAGCAAATCAAAAAATGAAGCAAATATGACTTATTTGTAGTAAACAGTCCAAAGTATGAAAGTGTCCTTGTCTCGAGCATTTCTCCTCGCGATTAATGGTCTTGAAAAAAAGCTTTTTTTGTTTTTCTAACGAAGCCAAATATTCTCAAAGTATAGAAAAAGTTCGTTCGAAAGATGTCCAAAATTGGTGACCATGCTCCATTACTTAGAGAGACTGATTGGTAAGAAGCATGTCATTGAAAAGTATTTATTGGAGAAGGGGCTAAAATTAATATATTCAGAACATAGACACTCTAAACTACGCATTTTAGAGTATCTACGTTCGGAAATATCTTGTTGCCCGGGGTGAGACAAAATAGGGGGGGACTGCATATTGCATGACAGTTCTCTTCACACACTTTATCTCACATAACTCACCTTCTTAGCGAGTGTACAGTAGTCGGGGCCTACAACCTCGGGTACATCGAGGGCTAGAAAGGCTAATTCGATCAAAACTGACCGACTATCTCCAGTAACACACTACAAAACACAGAGAACAATAACTTGTTAATTTATCACTGACATGGGAAATAGATAATTTTAAAATTATCCAAGAAAGAAATAACTTTGCTTATTCCAGCAGGTAACATTCCAAAAATGGATATGAATTGATAGATCAAATCCTTTTATCACAATACTTTTCCCTTGGATATCTCGCACAACATATAAGTAACACCCAGTTTTAGTTAGTAATATCACAGGAAACGTATGTCGATGAAGAAGAGGTTGGAGCGTATAATGGGGATAAAGGTGTGTGTGTGTGTGTGTGTGTGTCTGTGTGCACGCACGTGCGTGTGTGTATGTGTGTGTGTGCATGCGCGCGCGCGCGCGTGTGTGTGTGTACGTGTGTGTACATGTGTGTGTGTGTGTGTGTGTGTGTGTGCGTGCGTGAGTGTACGTGTGTGTGTGTCTGTGTGCGTGCGTCTGTGTGCGTGCGTGTGTGTGTGTGTGTGTGTGTGTGTGTGTGTGTGTGTGTGTGTGTGTGTACATGTGTGTGTGTCTGTGTGCGCGCGCATGTGTGTGTGTGTGTGTGTGTGTGTGTACATATGTACGTGTGTATGTGTGTGTACATATGTAATTGTGTATGAGTGAGTGTGTGTGTACGTGTGTGTGGGGGATGAGTGCGAATGATTGTATGTATAGAGGGTATGGTGGATGAGTGTGAGGGATATGTACATGCGAATATAAAAGTGTGATAGGGGAGACTGGTGTTTTGCTTGCCTTAATATGGTCATGTACGTGTGCACCTACACTAGCTCCTTCACCACAAAATGTGCCTACCATAATGTTATTATCTTGTCTTCCATTACCTGAATAGCCAATGACTTTAGGTTCCCCACTTGAATGATACTATTAGATAGTATTCATTTGGATGGATGCCTGAGGTTGATGTATAGTATTTTTAAGGTCAGCAGTAATAATGCTTGGATACGCGAAGCGGTGCATCTTAACTATTGTGATTTTCGTTGTATTAGTAGTGATTTCAACGGTTAGCTATAACTACCACACACTAGATTGGCAATGGCTGACGAACTCCGATCCATCGTTAGTGGTCAAAGGGGAATCCGCGATAACCTCAACAATATTGGAAGAACTAATCGAACTTACCTCCTCAAAAGATCCCAAATGTCAGCCGAACAACTCTACATCTGCTTCTTATCCAACATTTAACAGCGCTTCTACAATTCATTTAGCACACCTTTTGTTATCATACCGACAACAACACATTCGTTGGAGGAAGCTCCTACTCGAAGGAAACGTCGAGAAGATCCGAACGCTAACATGGTACTGCGACGCCTGGTGCGGCGGATTTGGGGACAGAGTACGTAGTATCGGATTTTCTCTCATGCTCGCCATGATCTCCAATAGACTGCTACTTGTACAGTGGAGACAGCCGTTTGAGGTCGAACGGCAGAACAATGTATTCGAACCTGCAGCGATTGACTGGAACGTGGATCAAGCATTAGTGGATAAACTCTCAAAACTGTCGACGGCATCTGTGAACATGATGATGACGGGTTCTTCCAAAAGCCAAAGAGCCAACCTTATTGAGAAATTTATAGCCAGTTCGGAACATCACCACGTCAGAATCAAAACCAATATTGTCTTCAATGGTTTTTTAGAGTTGCACCAGTTGCTTACAGCAAAACTCCTGAAGAATAAGAGATATCAGATCTTAATGAATGCAACTCGGGGTAAAACTCCAATATTACCTGACTCTATTCATGGTGTGTTTGTCCGCTATTTGTTCAAATTCAGTCCGCCTGTGTTAGAGAAAGCAGAACAGATTATGAAGGAAATGAACATGTCTGACATTGAGGAATATGGGGTGGCGAACATCAGATCAGGTTTTCTTGGAACCCGTAATGAGGGCAACTGTTATGCTATTCATTCTCAACAATGGGAAGTCATTTTGAATCATGCTTTACATAAGAATGAACAATTGGGAATTCATGTTCCTGTTGTGCTTTGTTGTGATTCGGAGAAGGTCAAATCATGGGCTCAAGCACATTATGCTGGGAAGGTGATATCCATCCCTGGAAAACCAGTTCATGTGGACCACATCGGTGTTGCCGATAAGTTAAATGCAGAAATCCAGACAGCAGCTGAAGTGGTAATCATGTCTCGGGCCACTTTTTTGCACAGAACATTCATCAATGGATTTACAAATGTAGCAATTCATATCTGTCCATTTGTAGAGCCCTCTCATTACATGAATTTAGAACTTAGCTTACAATAACATTTATTCATGTACGTAGCTGTACTATTATAATCATCACTGAGTGAGATGCAGTAGACTAAACTCCACGATTATTCCAAGCCAACTATAGCTAAACTTCTCTACTCAATTTGATTTCTTTAATTATACATGCGGTTAAAATCCATCAATGAATCAGTTAAACGTTCTTGCTGTTATGGCAATTGCAGTTGTCCACTTCTGACACACTGCGGTCACCACAGGAAGACTGTCAGTGCATCACGTGATTAACATTGGGCGGGTTATCCAAGCAAAAAATGG
>OZ026555.1:1987781-2065281 GCA_964020155.1 Chondrilla cf. caribensis | reverse complement strand
TCAAACATGCTGTGCACTGCTACAGTACATTGATACGTGTTTCTTGTGTTCAGTTGACAGTGCGAACTCCACAATGAGTGCCAGTGATGTCTTGAAGAAACAGAAGGATTCCTTGCAGTTCTCCCCCAAGCTAGTACCAACCAGAGCTCAGCCTGACTCCAAGAAGAAGGTTCTGTCTCCTTTGTTAGGTCGAGGAATCTCATCAGGTGGAGAAGTTGACCTGTCCAGAGGTATTGAACTCACTCCTTCTGCTCAAAAGGTACATACATTTAGTTTTCGTTGTACCTCAGTGTAGACATTTGTGTACGTACGTATTTACATAATAATATGTAACATATAACAATATAATATATAACATTGTTCTGTAATGCACAGGTCAAGTTCATCCAGGTATGCATATTCCCGTATGACTTAGAGTATTCCACTTCACCTCAAATCTGAGCATATGCGTACAGTCCGTACATAACTGCTATCCTATAAACTACTCACACATGTATACACACAATTGTATGAGGGGAAGATATTTTGTGAAAAGTCATAAGTATACATGTGCATCATACACCAGGACTATAATTGACTAGTGCTGACTCAGCACTCAAGCACACAGTACATGGGGAGACCATACTTCACTCAGCACTCAAGCACACAGTACATGAGCAGACCGTACTTCACTCAGCACTCAAGCACACAGTACATGAGGAGACCATACTTCACTCAGCACTCAAGTACACAGTACATGAGGAGACCATACTTCACTGTGCATATCTGCATTATTTGCTTCAGGCAAGAGCCTTACTGTATGTCAAGAAGAATGGTCCTCTGTCCAAGAAGGACCCGAATGGTCCAGGAAAGAGGGATTTGTCTGAGAAAAAGCAGCAGCTGATTAGGAAGAGAGTATTGGAAGGATCAGCTCAGAGTGTCCCTGATTCTGGTCAGCTTTCATAGGACAATTTACTTTTATGTAGTTTTGCAGCCTTTTTACTGGTTTTAGATACATACGTACACATGCAGTACGTACACCATTGTAGTCCCTAGCTCATGTGCTCTACATGTCAACCAGTACTGATAGCAAGTACCTCTGACAACAAGTACAGCCAGACCTGGTGTGCTCTTGAGGTACTCACTAAGCAAGTTGAATTGTAGGTAGCTCAAATCTCCATCCAGTATGTGTGTTTCATTGGAAATTGACAAAATCTTGTCCAGTGTTTTCCTCAAGATAAAATGCCAGTACTAAACAAGTTGTACTGTACGTTTGTACACAGGTGTTGACGTAGAGAGTACAGCTAAGAAGAAACCCAAGTTTGACATGAATTCAGAAGAAGTGCAGAAAATTATTAAATGCAAAATCATCACATAATTGGGAAGCTGAGGAGGTGTGTGTGTGTGTGTGTGTGTGTGTGTGTGTGTGTGTGTGCTTGTGTGCGTGCGTGCGTGCGTGTGTGTTACATGAATGCTTGTGCATATGAAGGGTTTTCAGTGAGTTTAGACCTTTCTCCTCTTGGAAACATTACTGCCCTAACCTTAGAAATTCACCCACTTACATTGAAAATATCTGTAGTAACATACGTATATTGTAGAATTTGAATCCCACTCACTGCCCCTTCATAAGCTACATACATGTGCAGTGCTATTGTTGCCTCACCCACTTACCTGCTTGTAGGAGGAATGGGAACAGCAGCAAGCCTACTTTGAGCACTTGGAGAAAGTGGAGGCCTTGGAGGAGAAGATGAGGTCCGTCACTGAGATCAGAGTCAATGTTGTCCAGTGTCAGCAGGTGAGACTGAGCAGAGTAGACCCAGCCACCAAACTGGACTGTACATGAATACATTCCATACGTATGTACTATCTATTCATACGCACATATTTGTATGTACATACACATGTACGTATGCAAGTTTCAGGAACATGACTTAATCAGTTACATACATACGTATGTATGTATAGATGGATATATACGTACGTATGTAGATATCATCTGTTCATCTCTCCGTCCAGTTGAGTGAGGATCATTGGGGACCTTTACAAATCCACTCATAAGTACACTTCTCACCAAAATAAAATGCTCAGTTTTGAGGCAGATATTCTGTTTTCTATCTTGTCCAAGAACCAGGACGGTTGGTGGCGTGTGCGTACGAACTGGGAAGAGAAGGCTTGGTTCCTTCAACTTACCTTGTGAAGCACTTGGTTAGTCTTCTCTATTCTGTTGTAGTATGCTGGTAGTGATGTGTACTCTATGTGAAGAGTGCTGGTAGTGATGTGTACTCTGTGTGAAGAGTGCTGGTAGTGATGTGTACTCTGTGTGAAGAGTGCTGGTAGTGATGTGTACTCTGTGTGAAGAGTGCTGGTAGTGATGTGTACTCTGTGTGAAGAGTGCTGGTAGTGATGTGTACTCTGTGTGAAGAGTGCTGGTAGTGATGTATACTCTGTGTGAAGAGTGCTGGTAGTGATGTGTACTCTGTGTGAAGAGTGCTGGTATTGATGTGTACTCTGTGTGAAGAGTGCTGGTAGTGATGTGTACTCTGTGTGAAGGGTGCTGGTAGTGATGTGTACTCTGTGTGAAGAGTGCTGGTAGTGATGTATACTCTGTGTGAAGGGTGCTGGTAGTGATGTATGTTCTGTGTGTATGGTATGCCAGTAGAGACAAATGTATGTATATGTATATGTGTATATACGTACGTACATACAGTACTTACATACATAAGTACTAGAATGTATACACAGGATTGTGTGAGGTCATTCTCATACAAACCAACATACTCTTGTGGTTGTAATGTCTCGGTTAATTTCATTTACCGTATAGTGGGAAAGTTTCGCGGGACAAAACTTTCGCGGATTTCGCAAAAAAAGTTTCGCGTTTTTAATGCCCATCGCGTTAATTGATTGTCAGACGATTATGTCATTCACGAATAAAACTTTCGCGAATGCTAGTTTCTTTGTGAAATTCGCGAAACTTTCCCGCTATACGGTATTTTCTATTCTAACATCATTTGCGAGCATTGGTACATGTACCAACCTCTGTATTATGTGTTGTGCTGATGTACTGTATGTGTATGTACTTCTCTGAGGACTACATAATGTGTGTTCATGTGTAATTACATGCATGCATGCTTGTGAGTACATACATGCTTAAATACATATGTGATGGCTACTGCTGTCAGTGGTATGAAATACAGGGTGTGTGGATGTGCTTTTACATGCATGCGTTGACAGTTGATGATGTACTACATAATGGTGACATGTGAATAATAACGAGACAGAAATAGCTAAAATGATGTAAGAATAATAATAATAATATATACGAGTTCAGTTTCTAAACATATTATAGATAACATGAAAGTGGGGGAGGCTAAAGCAGTTGTCTGTATGTGGAGGGTAAGGTACCAAGTTCTCTGTTCAGTGTGTGTGTCTCCTTGTGGATCATCCAGGACTCTAACAGGCATCGTCTAGATGTGTTGTGGTTGGTCTCTAATATCTGTGTTTGTGTCCAGTCTATTGTGTGGCCTGTCTTACGTGTTCTGCTAGGGCGGATGTAGTTACGTTCCCATCTCTAACTGCTCGTTGATGATCTTTTAATCTTTATCCTAGGGTTCTTCCAGTTTGGCCTATGTATGTTTGGGGGCATGTACTGCATGGGATCTGGTAAACTACTCCTGCTCTATTCTCTTTGGGTGCGGGATACTTGGGGTGAACTATAAGTTATCTTGAGGTGTTTATTGCTAAAATGTCGTCTTGATGCCTAGGGGTGCAAGTATCCGTCTAATGGCTTCTGAAGTGTTCTTAATATACGGGATGGTGTCCGATGTGGTGTTGTCTTCACTAGGTTGGGGACTGGGTTCGAGGGGGGGTTCTTAATTAAGTGTTTGGGATCCAGTTCATATGTACGTAGGTATGGACATATTCTGTTTTCTGGTTGCCTGTCATATCATAGCATGTTCGTTTCTGTGTCAGCTGGTTTCTTCCAGTGGACTTACTCCTACTTGTGCACATGTATGTACATATGTATGTGTTTGTGTCTGAACTAGGAGCCTCCAGTGAAGAAATCGACAGAGGGAATTTATGAAGTAATTCACACTTTCAAATCAAATGAACTTAGGCAGTTGAGTGTCATTCCAGGAGATAAGGTGGGTGTATGTACTAATAGAGCCTGTGACATGTACGTATGTACTCATTGTAAGAATGTACGTACGTACGTACGTACATTGATGTGTACATGAAGTAACACGTACGATATGTATGTAGGTATGTATGAAGTGGATAGATGCAAGCACATACACACACACATATGAATACTCAGACACACTAAATAGGCACATGTACCAATACACATGTATTCCATACATGATTGCATACACACACAGTGTACTATGCACGATATGCGTACAGGTTAGTGTACTATACAAGATGTGCATATGTAGCTGGTGTGCTATGCAAGATTTTCATACGTATGTAGTTACACACTTTCCTTCTTCAGTTGTATCTCAAGTCCAAGATCAATGATGACTGGTGGGAGATGAATACCCCCCAGGGGAAGGCGGGGCTTGTGCCGACCAAGTACGTGAGACCATGGACTGTTCAGGAGCCAGCAAGGTCCAAGTCTCCCTTATCAGAAAATCCTACAGTAAGTGCATGTAGCTCTCCCAGCTCCAGGGAGATCTGTGTACATAGAAGGCTCCACTGAGAGGGAAGGTATGCCTATTCTCCTTCAACAGCTTACAGTTTTCCTCTTGATCTTTGATAAGGCATGAAATAACATGTCCATACTTGGCCTTGTGCAAGGTGTACACCTCTGTAAGGAGGTTGTGGTCACACTCTGCATCAAATCCAAGCAGTGAGCACTGGGCTGTTGAAGGTCACACGGCTGAAGAGTGAACTAGTCCCAAGTGTGCTAGACTGTCCCTTTCTCACTTTGCTTCTTGTAGCTGGTAGGAATGGCTCAGCTAGACTACATGCATACCTAGATACAGTACAAGGTCACTGCCATTTACAGCAGAAACACGTTTAGACAGCACCCTTAGGACAAGTTATGTGAACAAATAATTTGTCCAAATAATATTTAATACGAACATATTTTTGAGCATAATTTTGGTTTGCTGAAGTAGTGGACATACCGTATAGCGGGAAATATTCGCGGCACAAAATTTTCACGGATTTCGCGGTTTGCCTAACATCCGTGAAAATTTTATCCGCGAATAAAGCGTTCTCGCTGTTCTGTCGCGTGACTCTGGCCAGCATCCGCGAAAATTTTATCCGCAAATTTTCATTTTTGGAGCCATCCGCAAAAATTTTGTCCCACGAAAATTTCCTGCTATACGGTAATATAATCGAATTCTGATGAGATAAGGTCATCTGATAACAAGAACTGATTTTGCAGGTCCCTTACAGTGTGTCATACCAAGTTCCTACTCCATTAGTGAGGATATAAATACATATGTATGTATGTATGTGTGTACAAATTCATGTGAGTGAATCACTGTTTGCTAGGAACTTCAATAACAATCAAGTAGCAAAGGGATTAGCACAATATTATGTACATGATATCATTATGTACATTGCTCCAAGGATTGTGTGCAACCTTCCATCCTTCAGTACAATGCAAACACGTACATACATTCTACTGTGTATGAACATTCTACTACAAGTTCACTGTTTCCATTTTCGGGAGGAGACTCTTTGTGTATAGCATATGTACGCATGTACTTGACTATCGGTGTATTGAATAGAATGTATGTGCTGTATATGCTCTATGTACTGCATGTGCTGTATATGCTGTGTGTACTTTATGTGCTGTATATGATGTATGTGCTGTATGTACTGCATGTGCTGTTTATGCTGCATGTTCTGTATGTGCTGTATGTGTGTAGTTCTCCAGTTGACTGTGCCGTCCTCATCTCTGCACAGGATGATGTACTTCAGTCCATTGACACTGCCATACAACAGATCTATGATGAAGCTGCTGCCAACAACGGGATGATGAGTGAACAGCAGAGGAAAATGCTAGCGTATGTAGTGCATTGTGTGTGCTTCGTAGTACGAGTACAGTGTACAGCAGTGTATGTGCAGTATGCAACAGTGTACATACGTATGTGTATACAACAATGTACATACATATGTACTATGCTCAGTACAGAGTGTACAAAGATGACCACTTGACTTATGGTGACCAGAAGTTCCTCATTGATAGAATAAGAACACACAATGCATCATATCCAGTGTATGATGTGCTGTCCCTAACAAAAATGGTCTTTAATCGCAGTGGTCCCTGCGATAGGGTACAGACATTGTACGTACTTGTACTATGCATACGTTTGTATGTGCATATCATATATATTGTACAGTATATACTCTTACTCAGTTAGTATTCTCTTGCTCTGTTCTCTTCAAGAAACCTATCACTGTATATATAGAACAAAATAAGACTTTCTTTCTTCACTCATCTCCCCCCTGGTAAAGGAATGCTTTCATTTGTCAGGAACATTTGAAAACATACGTTCGTTCTCCATTATTTCTGAAGTTTTGACACTGATCCTACTGAAGACCACCCTTCTGGGTCGAAATGTTTGAAATCACTAAGGAAATATGGGATTTTAGAATACTTTTAAAAACCAAAAGGTTTCATGCACCAAAGAGACACATATGTATGAGCGATATACATATACTACACATGTATGTGAATTTATATGTTAGCAAGTATGGTAAATGAAGAATCAGCTACTATGGCACATGTTTGTCTTGTGATTGTGATTGTTATGTCTGTCTCCTGCAGTACATTGACACAACACAGACAGACCACGATCAGAAGCCAGGTTGCTCAACCAGTGGTGCCAACCGAGGAAGAGACCAAACGCAAACCAACTCGTAGGGCCCCTCCTCCTCCAGCCAGTGAGTAGTACACTGTACATGTGCATACATATGTACATACATACAGGGGAAACACATAAAACAAACTATGAGGGATTCACAAAAAGTTATTCCCGCTATCAGACATTCTTCTTATTTGGATTGCTTGCTGTATGTACACTACTACAGCAAACCAAAACATTGTACAGTGCTAAATTTTCACAGAAGTGAAACAAGTAATTTGAGTTTAAAAACTCGTGGGGCTGCCGCCCCCCGCACTCGAATTACTTGAGCGTCTTTCTTAGGTTCAGAAGGACCTTCGCTGAAGTTATTACGTTTGGCCGAGCTTCAGCGCACGAATTCTAGCCCAATTTCAAATTGTCGGCGTTCGAAATCGGCCATTTTTTATTCGAGCAATATAAATTATAATATAAATTCATTGTTACTGCTACGCATAGGAACACGTATTATATATATCTATATAATATCGGTCGAGCATTACATACCGAAAGTCGAAATGAAAACAATATAGGGGCTGCCTGCGGCAGCCCCTAAAAATACATATATTATATATATTTAGGGGACCAAGGGACCAGTAGAAGGTGCCTTATAAAGAGAGGTGGGCTGTATACTGAGTGGCTGTATAATGAGTGGTTTCTGTATAGAGGTGATATTCAACAGGTCTCAGTGTTCCACTGTACATGATGTGATATTTTTGTCTTTACTATTTATAGTAAAACTGTTACTGGTCTCCTCAAGTGCGTATGTGCAAATATGGTCTGTATTGAGTGAATGTCTTCCTTCTTCAGGTAAAGAGAACACTCCTGATCCTGATGAGTCTGATGGTGAGTGAGTCCCCACCTTGTGTAGTATATTGTACACCCACGCGTACATGCATGCCTGAGTATTGTATGGTGTGATGTACAATGCCACTGCGTATGTAGACCTACATGCAATAAGTAATAGATGAAGACCACAAAGTGCTATGGTTTACCTACGTATTTCAACTGATGTTCCCAAAATTGTTGTCTTCACTGGTGATTGGGTGTTAATTGACATCAATCAATCAATCAACCTGAACTGTTATCACCTGACTCAGCAGTAATGCATGATTTCAATTAATATACCGTATAACTTGAAATATTGGCAGTCATTTTATTTTGGCAGTTTGGCAGTTTGATCGACTACTGCCAACATAATATTCGCCAAAATAATAACACCTGTGCAAAACAACGGGATTACGTCACAATAAAGTTGCGCATCCGTGTGGCTCGAATAATTATGGCGATGAATCGGTACTTCAATAGAAAGGAACGGAATTCTGACAATCTACCTTATAACCTGGGCTTGCCATTCGCCAAAATAAAAACCACCAACACCCTAAAATTTCTGGTTATACGGTATCCTAGTAGTTGTTGGATCTGTTTAAACATTTTTCCAATCACAAAATCCATGGTAACATTAGTTAAGTTCCTTATATTCTCACATCCTGTATGCTGGATGCAAATACTGTACGTATGTACTTTTGTTTAGCATCTTCAGTACTTGAGTATTGGTGTGTGTATGTACTCATTTCCACTTTATACGATATGTACATACATTTGTACATGTTGTATTTAAATATGAATTATGTATGTGAAGTACATATACGTATACGATGTCATATACCTGTGTTATATTCTGTAGTAATATCCCTGTATGTAGTGTTTGTGCGGTATCATTCGTACCTGTGTACCAAACCCTCCATAGTGGTGTTCACACAGCACACACTACATGTACATACATACAATTGCACACGTCACAGTCAATATCATGTGCAGGTCGGGATGAAACTCCCAAGATAGTGAAGTCCGAAGAGCCTGTGGAAATAGGAAGGAAAGAGTCAACACTTGAAGAACTTGAGGTTCCCGAGAGCACCCCATTAGCAGGCATACCCCCAGTGCCTCCTTCCCTACTGCTGTCGTTTGATGTTGGTGTTGGAGTGAGGTTGGTCAACGCTGTGAGGTCTCTCGTAGGAATCAGCCACTCACAGTCGATAAGTGCAGCTGAGGCCACTCTGAGGTTTGTGGGTACAGAGGTGCCAGCACTCAGTGATACAATGGACGCTCTAATAGTAGCACTGGCAGCATCCAAGGTGAGAAGTTGTGTTTCTATCACTCACTGGTTCATCCAGTGTCTGTCACTCACTGATTCATCCTGTGTCTGTCACTCACTGGTTCATCCAGTGTCTGTCACTTACTGGTTCATCCTGTGTCTATCACTCACTGGTTCATCCGGTGTCTGTCACTCACTGGTTCATCCAGTGTCTATCACTCACTGGTTCATCCAGTGTCTATCACTCACTGGTTCATCCAGTGTCTCTACATCACTTGTTATGTGACTATGTACTGAGTCCGTACTTCTATTAGATATTAGAGGACACTGATCTCAAAGTTGCCTCCAGTGATGATTTGGAGCGTCTTCTATATCTCTTTGACAAGATCAGGGAGTGTCATGATGATCGTCAGGAGAGAAGCTGGGCAGTGAGGGACGACCAAGGAACTATCATGGACTACCTTGAGGAAATACTGAAGCTGTTGGTAGGGGGTCTGTGTGTGTGTGTGTGTGTGTGTGTGTGTGTGTGTGTGTGTGTGTGTGTGTGTGTGTGTGTGATGTTTAGCATTCCCCTGTGTCCTCCCAGTCTGATGCTGATCCATCCATCTGTAAAGCTGCTATAGCAGAGAGCAATTATGAGACTGTTCTGGTTCTAGTGGAGTACTACCAAATGGTAAGGATATCTCTGCTGTGACACAGTGAAGGTCTTCTGGTGTGGTCTTGCACACCAAACACACACACACACACACACACACACACACACACACACACACACACACACACACACACACACACACACACTGACAGACTATCATCACTTCTCTTTACTCCAGGAGCTGCGATGGCCCATTCGTCTACTCCTTCTCCAATTGTTTGGTGTTTTTTTCAATTTAGATAACAACATTGTTAGTGTGTGTCTGAGTGGTGTACTGCCTAATGTTCTCGGGAAGGATATACAGGAGTCCAAAGATGGTGTGTGTGTGTGTGTGTGTGTGTGTGTGTGTGTGTGTGTGTGTGTGTGTGTGTGTGTGTGTGTGTGTGTGTTTAGGACTATCCAATTGGTCCCATGTGTGTACGTACATACATGCATAGCACATGTGTACACTTATGTGTACATATGTGCTATGTTTGGTATATGTACATGTTCCTGTGTTGTAGTGCACTGTACTGTGATATGGCATATTGTCCTCTTGTCACATCTCAGATTTGAAGAACCTTTTATATGTCAGTTTGGTGTGTACCATGTTGTTCTCCACTGGAGAAATTCCACCATTGTCCATCTATGGTGAGCATGTGTGTATTTCATGTGTGTGTGTGTGTGTGTATGTGTGTGTGTGTGTGTGTGTGTGTGGTGTGTGTGTGGTGTGTGTGTGTGCAAAATGGTATACTAATGTGTTCCAGAAGTGCTGTACGTATGTATTTTGATTTAAACTCCCCTATATGTACCATTAAGTATGCACGTATGTATTTGTGTATGTGTGCATGTTTTTGTATGTACGTACTTGTATGGCTGATGTTCTTATGATATTACTGTTTGCTATCCCTACCTCCTCGTTCATGTTCACTATGCTAAGTACATGGCATATGTTCCTTTGTGTGAACTGAACTAGTTCAGTTGCTACATATGTTACAGTCTCATGCATTGCTCTGATAGACCAGTGGTCCACGGACTTCATCACAGAAGTGTTGGAGATGATAGAGGATCCTCCATCTTGTGACACTGACGATCAGGTACCAGATGCTCTTGTCAATGTTGTGCTGAGCTTCAACCAACACTTCACAGGTCAGTGGATGGTCTCACCACCAGCAGGTGTTGTTGAGTTTACACGTTCCAACTACAAACACAAAACACCTCTAGTAACCTGTGTATGTGGAACACATAACACAGGAAATCTGTCTCCTTGTGAGACTGTTCAGTAGAATGCACACTACTGCAGGTGACAGGTCTGCACCAGGTGTGCAGGGCCTGTTGCTGGCCTCAGCTGTATACCTCTCAATACACTGTAGATCACTATGTACATACAGTACTATCATCCTATACACTGTAGATCACTATGTACATACAGTACTACATCCTATACACTTCACTACACTCCATCATCTCACAACATCCACTTCAGATCCCGATCAGAACACAGTGATGGATGCACTGAAGGACAATCCCAACAGAAAAGCATTCAGTGAGAAACTAATGCTCCTCATCAACAGAGAAGAAGACCCTGTGTGTCTGAAGGAGCCTCTTGTTCCAGACTCCATGACAAAGTTCTGTTTGGACCTGTTCTCATCCAAGATCACAGCTGGTATGCTCTACACCAGTGACCTGAGAGTGTTGATTGACATTATAACTAGACAACTATCAGATAGAGCACCAGGAGACCAGGTAATGTGTGTGAGTACGTGTGCATGCCTTCACACTTCATTCTCTCTCATCTCTGTCCCCTTCTCCAGTGGTTACTATACCTCTCCCTCTCATCCTGTAGCTACACACTCACTACCTCTCCCCATTTCCCTTTAGCTACGCACTCATTACCTCTCCCTTTCCCCTGTAGCTACACACTCACCACCTCTCCCTCTCATCCTGTAGCTACACACTCACTACCTCTCCCTGTCCTCCTGTAGCTACGCACTCACTACCTCTCACTGCTCCACAAACTGATTGGCAGTACAGACTATGGAGAATCTCTTCACAGAAGGGATGAGTTGACTGCTTGTCTCAGTAGAATCTTTTCCGAAGAAGAAGAAGTCAAAGAAGACAAGAAAATAGTGAATCAAATTTGGAAGGACTTTCCTCAGTGTTTTCAGTTTGTGTCATCAATTTAGAGAAACAGCTATAGCCACTGCAGCTGTGCTAGATGGTCATTTGTACAGAAATTGATAGTCTTTATATTGTTTATTGTGTATAGCCAGTGTAAATGTAGCTATCAGTTATGTGTTGAAGTACTATTATTACTTTTAACTACTATCAGTCATACAGTGTAATATTATAGAGTATATATGCGTATTACATATATCAATCAGATTCCTGCAATGTATAATTGTGCACATAATAGAGGAGCAATTTTATACATACATGTTTGTAGATACGTACCTATAAAGCGTCCATAAGTATATAATTATTATAATTAGTTTATTGCATATACAATGTCATGCATATGATTGATTATAATATAATATTATATCCTTCCTTAGTACCTCAAAATATGCACCAAACTGGGTATGTTTTTCTCATGCATGCTTCAGACTTAGCTGGAGGTACTACTATCAGTACATGTGTGCATGGTGTAATCATAAGCTATACGTAGTGTACATGCATATGGGTTATTATGTCAAGAATAAGTAAATGCATGCATCAACATGGTCATGATGTTCATGAACAACAATTATTATTGAACAACACTATTTACACAACAAAATAAAATAGTGATAATAAATATCAATAATAAATAATAAAAATAAATTAACAGAGCTACAATAGGTAACTCAGAGATGCATGGCAGTAAACCATGACATGTGACCAAACACAGACCAAATAGTCCTGGTGTACACTGTCCTGATGGTCCTGGTGTACACTGTCCTGACAGTCCTGGTGTACACTGTCCTGACGGTCCTGGTGTACACTGTCCTGACGGTCCTGGTGTACACTGTCCTGATGGTCCTGGTGTACACTGTCCTGACAGTCCTGGTGTACACTGTCCTGATGGTCCTGGTGTACACTGTGCTGATGGTCCTGATGTACACTGTCCTGACGGTCCTGGTGTACACTGTCCTGACGGTCCTGGTGTACACTGTCCTGACGGTCCTGGTGTACACTGTCCTGACGGTCCTGGTGTACACTGTCCTGACGGTCCTGGTGTACACTGTCCTGACGGTCCTGGTGTACACTGTGCTGACGGTCCTGGTGTACACTGTCCTGACGGTCCTGGTGTACACTGTCCTGACGGTCCTGGTGTACACTGTCCTGACGGTCCTGGTGTACACTGTCCTGACGGTCCTGGTGTACACTGTACTGACGGTCCTGGTGTACACTGTCCTGACAGTCCTGGTGTACACTGTGCTTAAGGTGATATTGATACTGCATGACCTGTTGTGGAATACAACTAACAATGATAAATGGTGTACATCAGGTACTGTGTGTATGTACAGTACACACAATAGGGTACGATGCCCCAAGAAGTAGTAAGGATGTGTGTATGATAAACATTGTTGTGTATGTTCCCACAAATTAATGTAGAACATATAAATTACGCAAAACATTCACAGTTGAACCTCTATTCAAAGGACACTATGAATGAAGGACATAATAGAAATGACCTCCATACAAAGGACAAATTTGATCACCAAAATGGACTTTGCTATTGTGCTAACACACGTTTCATCTCTGAAGAGTGGACGATCACTCTACAGTGAACAAAATGGCTGGTACCAATGTGTCCTTTATTAAGAGGTTCCACTGTAGCCAAACTTGAAAGCACTCACTAGCACACCACAAATGATACAAGTAACCATTTCCCTTTCTAAGGAGCCCATAACCAGACAACACAATAATGTGAGTATTACGTACAATAACTGATTTCAAAAGGACAGACCAACTACAACCTCTCCTGTCAAGCTTTGTATGAGATGAGAGTACTTGTATGCTGTGTGATACCTTCATGGTCAATGGCTCTATAGTACATGTGGTACCACCATGCAGACTGAATACAATAGGACATATACTGAAGTACTCACTTTAGCTAGTTGAGGTGTTGACAGGTTGTTCCAAGTCCCTTTTCATATTTCGACCTAGACTAGACATATTAGGGTAGCCGGTCAGGTTTATCATAACATGGCATAGTTTAAGGAGACTGTCTCTGTCAGCATGTGATCGGAGGTGGAGAAACAGTAGCTGAGTTCCAGTAGTAGAGTCCACATTTTGCAACTGATAAGAGAGATATGGGGGAATAATCCCTTCCATTAACAATCTAAAGACAATAGCACAAGAATCAACACATTGGAGAAATCTGTCCTTGTACTTTTCCATGAACTGTCGACAGTCAAATCCTGACCCTCCAGCTAGAGGAACACAAGAAGACAGACGTGACAACACTACACAAGCACTGCATAGGGATGTACTGGATGTATTCAATTGACTGTGACACCTTCAGTTTGTCACAACATGAAAACATTACAGGATACAACACTAAAGTACACATGTACTGTACATTCAGTGTACTGTAACTCACAGAGGGTAGGAGGATGACTGTAGTGTGTACTGGGATATGAAGGATGTGGTTCACAGTACTGTGGAGGGTAGGACAGTGAGGATGGTCCTGGCAGGTCCTCTGTTGGGAGTGGTCCTTGAGGAGGGGGAGGAGTGTAGACAGGGTATCCCCAACTGGAAGGGAGACCTGTTCTAGGCTGACTTGGATGAAAGGGAGGTTGGTTGTATTGGATAGGCTGTAGAGAAGGGTGTCCATACTGGGGGTGTGGAGGGAGGATAGATTGAGGATAGGAGACAGACTGGGGATTTGGGGAATGCTGTAACATCCCAGGTTCTTGTAAGTCATAGGGATGTGGTCCAGGTCCCCAAGGTCCATGAGGACTGTAGATGTATTGTGCCAATGGATGTGGTGTTCTAGCCATAGGTTGGGTTGGCCACTGAGGTACAAGAGGTGAGTAGGATTGCTGTGGACCACCACTGGAGGAGAGGTGGTGAGGAGGTGCTCTTTGAGGAGGTCCAGTCAATGTTGACTGATTCACAGTACCAGGTGAAGGGGAGTTCTGATGAGGGATTGACATCTGAACATCACGTGATGGATGAAGTGATGGAGCTACTGAACAGGACACAACATGGTCAGTTCGTCCAGTTGAAGTCTGAAAAGTAAAATAATACACAACAATAATATGGGTACACATACTGTACTGTACACATGGACAGTACAACAGTCTACAAATGAGTTTGTACTGTACTGAGTGTGCACTGTTAGTGTATACAATGAGAACGTTACATAAGTAGATACCAATGTCTGTCTACTTGCTGTTGTATATAAGTACTATGTAAGCACTAGTACACACTATAGAGTCATAATGGCATCAAATAGTACTAGGGTACCAATCTTCAGTACAACATACACTTCCTCCACTAGACTACAGTACACAACATCTACTCACACTCATTTCAAGTACATACCATAGGTCTGGTGTTCATCAGTTGAGATGTAACAGATGATGACAGAGATAGACGTTGTCTAGTCTCTACAGAATGAGAACATGAAATAAATGTGACAAAGGAAAGACGGAGTAGGCACAACTCATAGAACATTTAAATACATGCATAAGATTATAATTATTGGCCTTGATATCAACTTATGAGGAAGCATAAGCCCACTTTTGCCGTGAAATGTCCTTAACCTTCAGCGATAAACTAGTTATCACCAGGCGTTCATACTACATATCGTATATATTGTATTCATCTTTTGGACAAGAAAACCATCCAGGTGGTAACTAATAACATCAACTGTATGCAGATATCAGGTTCTACCATTGACTGCTGATGTACATGTGGTAACTGAAATGTCACATATTCTAAAGTAATCACATCACATGTGGTGCTGGTGTACATGATAAGACTGGTACATAGCAGTACTGTACAGTGTGTAGTGTGCAATACTGCATGTTGTCTGGTTTGAACATTATTGAGGACTGGGTTCACAAAGTATCTGCAGACTAAACTATCACAGTTGGATGCTAATCCAAAATATCAGCTTGTACCAACCCTCTACAGAGAATACAGTAGTACCTCCTTTGGGAGACCATCCTAAGGGACTAGTTGAAGGTGATCTCTCAAAACAATTGTGTGCTCCATTATCATGAGCATGATAGGTGTTATTTGACTACATCATATAATGATATCTGTTTTGAGTGGCAAATGGTATGTACAAAACATACAGTTCAAATGAGGGAAGAGCTACAAAGGGCTCGAAGATGTTGCAAAAGACATATCTTCAAAAAGTGGCTATGTGACCCTGAAGACAAGGATTCCACTTGGCAGCTCTCTCAAGCTGGGTGTTTGAAGTGATAGTTATGTGGTTGCAGGCCACGTACTAGGGGTGGTCTCTAGTGAGAGGGTAATTGCTATGCAGAATGCATCGTTGACTAACAAAACCGGTCTTGTAAGAGGAGTGTTGGTTTACCAGGGTGTCTCCAAAGGGGGTTCTACTGTACATAACATTGAGACACACTGACTCACCATACTGAGGGGCTCTGGGAAGTGTTCTCTGATGAGTATATGGAGGTTGAGGGGAATCCCCCATGCGATGAGTAACCAAGAACGGTGAATCCACAGTCACTCCAACAGAGCTGATAGGACTCTGAGGAAGAGAAGCTCTTTGTGACATTGGAGAACTTCTGGAAGAGTCAGACTGTGTAGAGTGGACCTAGTGAAGAACACAGGATGACACAGTAGAGGTGACAGTTCATGGTCATATGTACAAGTACACCTGTGCATGTGCTTGTAAGTACACTTGTATTCACTCACACCTACAGTGCATCCTGCTTATGAGTACAATAAATAATACTCTCCACTCTTAGGTCTCCATCAAGATGTTCTCTCTTGAGATATGGAAAACCTACCACTACTGTAATGTGGTTTGTTTAGTTTTATAACACCCCTCACACACAAACATCCCCACACAGCACACATACGTATACCCTCACACACGAACATACACACACACATGCACACACATGCACACACACACACACACACACACACACACACACACACACACACACACACACACACATGCACACACATGCACACACACACACACACACACACACACACACACACACACACACACACACACACACACACACACACACACTACTCACATATGAGCTAGCATGGTCCACCTGCTGAGCTGGAGAGGATGAAGTAGATTCTAACACAGAGGAAGAGCAATCTACAGTAAACAACACAATCATAATATTTCAGTTTGTACATACAATACATAGTCTATCATAACCAGACACCATTACACTTTGTTCTTTGAACTGATTATATAAACAGGTAAAATGGAGGAAAGGTCTGTACAAGATAGACCATCTCATACACACATACAGTACTTCAGACCAATGTGTGTGTATTCATTTGAAACGGATGTACTATAGATAAATAGATCACATTCCATCAAAATTAATGACAAGAAACTCCATATGGCATTCTCTTGGAGTATACACACCATATGACAGTGACATGTACTGGTAATAGTACAAATTGCAATGTCACACTACACCCACACTACACCAATGCATGGTGTATGTAGTTTGGTATAGTGTATACACAAGTACATGTGTACCACTGTTTCAGTTACATTGGTAACTAAAGACTCAAACTGACCAGTTACTCCAACCAGTGGTGGCTGCTCTATATGACGTCTCTTATTTGAAGGTTCTCCAGTTGGGTTTGAGCCAGATGTATGAGGGGATTCCCCACTAGATACACCACCTAGGTGGAAGTGAGCACAAACACATTATGAAGATTTAGACAGAGACTTCAAACAGAGCTCTTCCTCACCTGTTGGGCATCTACTGTTGAGAGGGTTGAGAGTCAAGGTTATACCATCTCTAGTGAAGTGGGTCAGAATGTCCTCTGGGATCCTCTCCATGTAGTAGGATTGGGTATCACTATGCCAAAACATCAACTTGAACTCTACTGATGTCTTATTCTGAACAATTCCTCTCAAAACACCAGTTAACAAGGAAACCTCTTGGGGTGCCCTTGTAACCTACAAAATAGAAGACTTGATGTACATATGTTAAAGACACCATTTAAGATGGCACAGTCTATTTTTAAGTGATTTTATAGATTCTGACACAATGTAAATGACCGTCTGGATACAGTGAAGGAATAAGTCACCGAAGTAATTCGAGTGCAGGGGGCAGCAGCCCCATGTGTTTTTGAACTCGAATTACTTGTTTCAAAAGAAAATCAACCAAGTTTGGAGTAACAACGGATTTGGAGCAAGTAACCTGAACTGGTGCATGCAGGAAATAGTGGTAATTCCACAGGAATTTGCATGGGAAAAGCTTCAAAGGCACAGAACCACTTTCTTACATTAGTTTGTCTTATGTTTTACTGTGGAGTGTGTAAAACATATATACAAATGTTGTCCTGTTGTTCTGTGTTGAAGAGATGTTACAGGACATCTTTCTTATCTCTTTAAATGATAACACACTGTCACACAGGTGATGATGTCGTATATGAATTAATACACCAGATGTGCATAGTCACATGATTGCCAAGTACACAATGTTAATTTTAATGATTCTACTCCATGATTTGACAGTTTACATAACAATTGATGTAGTTTTCATAACAATTAACAGATCTGTGTAAATCAGCTATACAAATAGTGCAGATTTGGTCTTGATACACCCATTGCTCTGTTGTAAAAATCGGCACCCCTTCTAACTTCTCAAGAGGAATATGCTTATTTAAAATGAAAGTGAAGAATGTCAGGGATTATAGTGCTTTGTCTGCCCTCACCACGAAACACTGAATTTCAGGCATTATTATACAGGGTGGACTATTTACTGATGAGTACGTATTACCACTAATCATGGTATATTTCTTAGAAAGAGTTAAATTGGAAGATAATTTACACAAATATTAAGCTAGTTTTAATACAAATCTGTCAACTTTAATGGAACACTTTCAAATAATACAAAAAGAAATGTTAAACCAATACTAAGAAATTGTACTACAAGCAAACCAACTAGCTCAATGTAAGTTATCATGCAGAAAACACAGAATGACAGCATTGTCAGCATCCTGGCTGATCTCCGTGGCGTGACAATGTTGCCAGTTAAGCTGATGAGACTTTCCACAACAAACTGAAGTGTTACTAAAGATGGGTAGTCTGACAGAACAGTGTACGTTTAGTGAGGGACATGTATGTAGCCCACACATGCGCATGTAGCACACGTGTGTAGCACATACAAGTGCCTAAAGGATACATGTAGCACACACAAGTGACATGTAGAATACACATATGCATGCACCACACACACGTGATTGTATAGTACATGCAAAAGAAAAGTCCAAAGATTTCCAGGACATTTGGTTCAGAACGTCGTAAATTCACAAGAGATTCCCGTGTTATCTCAATTCTGATTTCACATACTCATGATTTGTTTTATGTAGCACACACATAGAAATGTAGCACAATGTCATACAAGTGCCTATAGCATACACACATACGGTACATGTCGCGAGAAACTAGAATTAGCATAGGATATCCGCGTATAGCCGTGCGGCAAGTTGTCGATATCCGCGAACACTCTGCGGAATGGTCATCTGGCACCCGCGACAAGAGAAACGTACGTACGTAGATAGGTACGGTAGTCCGAAGTTTCTATGCGGTAGTTCGCCATTGCCACAGTGTTCAGACTGAAATTTTCTCCTAACAGGTTTGTCCGAATTGATTTTCTCAGCGCGATATTATGCTCTCAGAAACCCAAATTGTGAGCAAAGATATTGTCAGCATCCGATCTCTAGTGCCGCCATATTTTCAATATCGTATAGCCAGCCCCTTTTCTGATCGCTTCCTCATTCGGAAGCTGGAGAAGGAAATAATAAGGAAGCGATCAGTTCATTTGTATACATGTCGTCGTACGTTAGTAGATTGTTCTTTGGAAACCAAACAGATTACGTACTAGCCCGACTTCTACTATTAAAATCGGAACATGTTCCTTTAATTGTACGTATGTTCGTAGCCACACCTCGCTCAAACAGTTTCTGCCTTCTTCAGAAAGCCGTATACGTACCTCTCTATTCCCCTTCTGCGGAAAGCGTTCCACAAACGTTTCACGGACATTCTGCAGACTGCTCACATACGTTCTGCAGAAATTTTTGCGGACATTCACCGATTACCGCGAGGGCAAACCGCGGAAATCAGCGGAAAAATTCAAAGTTCTCGCGACATGTACCGTACATGTAGTGAACACAAAAGGCATGTAGAATTCATATATGCATGTACCACACACATGTGATTGTATATAATACAAGCAAAAGATAAGTCCAAAGATTTCCAGGACGTTTGGTTCAGAAATTGGTAAATTTGTGATAGATTCCCGTTTTATCTCAATTCTGATTCCACATACTCATGATTTGTTTTCTGTGGGTGTGTGTATGTACACACAGATAAGGTGGGTACAATTATACTGGTTTCTGAGGTCACAACCTAACATATGAAGATATTGAGCAGTCATGTTACACAAGATAATTAGAATTGTACAATGTTTGACTTTACAGGTATTTGTCAGCTACAAAATGTTATACAATAGAAATTATTTCATGTTAAGTGAATGCTCAATATCCTTATGCATTATCCATTTGTATGTATGTACACACACACACACACACACACACACACACACACACACACACACACACACACACACACACACAATGTTCAAATAGTGGAATAGGGTTATCCAGTACATGTCACATGAGCCAACACTACACTAGTGATCACTTACATAAGATCTAATCACCATCTTCACTGTTTTACACTTGCATTGTGACCATGCTTCACACAATTCCTTCTCATCCACTGGAGTGTTGTCCTGGTCAGGAATGATGAGATGTATTATGATTACACAACATTGATTACTGATGTACATAAGATTAATGTTCTTGTGGTGAGTAGGCATGTTGTTAGGTGTGAGGTTTTGAGTGTGATTGAACCAAGTCCAACCATAAACAATCAAAGTTCAGTGTGTCACTTAGTTTGTTACATGGTAGACATTACATTACACAAACCGCGTAGTGGGAAATATTGGCAAAGAGTTGATATTGGCAGATTGAGGAATTGACGAGCTAACCTCAAAAGAATTATAATTTAACAAAAATGGCAATGGGACAGTACATACACGGAGTATACGTATATTTAAGCAATTATTGTTTGAGAATTATGATCTTCTTGAATACAGCTGTTGACCATGGTAACCTCCATTTCACTCAGCATGTGTTACTGACATTGGTGTTTAAATAGGTAGTAAATTATTCATCTATCATGAATAAAGTTATGAAACTGTGTAATCACCAAAACAATCTGCCAATCAAAGGTTCCTCAGGACTTCCCCAAAATGTGAATCACCAATATTTCCTCACCACATAGTATAGGGTCAACATGCCAGACATGAACATCATTCAATGTTGTTTGCATGCACCAGTGAAGTAGGTTTAACCCGGGTTGATTTGACTACAGTTGAACATGGGAGATATTGAAATTATATGACATAATTAGTAAAATGGCTACCAAAAAAGCATATCAATCTCCTTCATATTTAGTCCTTGCGTCTACACTACATTGGATGTTGATTCTAAATAAAAGTTGTTTTGTTTGGTAAGTTCTTGATCCAGAAAGGTTTATGTCACTAGAAGACCTGTTTGCTCAAAGTACAAAATACCAAACATTGCAATTTCATAATTACTTCAAATTCTCACACAATCTGCCATCTTAACTCGCTTACATTAATCCAACGTTAACTAGGATTAATCCTACTATTGGCTAGGGTTGAACTTGGTTGGGTAACCTGGGTTCAATCCACATTCCAGATGTCATATGCAAACTGAATGCTCTGACCAAGGTTCAATGAGTTTGTCAACAATGTACAGCATGCTAGGACTTACATTAGTAAACTTCATGGTAACATCCAGTTTCTCCAATTGCTCAGCACCTCCCACTCCACACAGGATTGCTGCCCACTCTGCTGGAGAGAGCTTAAATTCCAACTTACATGTGAGACGTGGAACCAGTAACTGCTTCAGCAAAGACAGACAATCATGACTTTCTTCATGATTTCCTACAATAAAAGCAAATTTCAACAAACGTAGGCTAACAATGTAATGGACATCAAGTACAACTCTACATGTAATGTTAACCAATAAAGGTTGTCAAAGCAGTAGCAAGTTATCCAAAAACTACTAATTCGTTACAAAAATATAGTAATCTGCCAATGCAGGTATGTCGTGCACATGACGTAGACGTGAGTGGTGACCAAAATGGCAGCTGAGATTGTGACCAATGTCTAACCTGACTTATTTCACCATTGCTATATATTCAAGGGCAAGTAAAAGGACAAAACAATCTTCAACATGTTTCATTCAATATCAATTTGTTTTTATCATACAGTCTTACAGTTTACATAACACAAAACCACAATGTTATTGATAACTTTGTAGATGTGCACTTCATATGTACATACACAGGCCTATTGTACATGAATAGACCACTGTAAGTGGTGAGAAATACACCAGAGTGTAGTGGTCAATCTCTGCTTGGGCAGGCCTTCATGGATCAAAGGAATAATCATACCCAAACAAATACTTACATAAAGGTAGACAATAAACTGTCTTCTAGGGAGCTACGATACCTTGTAGATAAAAATTGTGTCACCTACTATAACAATCTTTCTTATCAAATCCGAGAATTCATTTATGTCCATGTGTAGGTACATCAGTAGTCTCAAATCTAGATGCTTTTCTTATTGTGTGCTTGTGTTCCATGTAAGCAGCTATTTATTGTGTCTGCAGAACACATAAACACACAACGAGGAAAAGTCTGGATTTGAGACTGACACAGTACTAGGTGAAAATGGTTGTTACATGTATGAATGTATCAATGAATGCACAAAAGTGACTTGTGTGCTTTGGTATGTCTACTTTCCATCACCTAACAGTGCACCTACCATGAGAGAGAGCTGATAGATGCTTGTCCTCAAACACCAAGTGCTGCACATGTCCATTTACTGATATCCCTTTCAGTACAGACATGATAAGAGATGCACCTCTTCGAGTGAGATTCTGTGAAATAGAAAAACAACACAATTTAATGTTCTAGTACTAACATTTGATATACACATTGCTACACATGTACTGTGTGCATCATTCAGTGTGATTGTAATCAGTATATATACAATAAGGCTGCAATGAAAGTGCCTCAAATAATATTATAATTTGTCGACATACGTACATTTATTTCTGCTATGGGCATAAGAGAAGTCAAAATACCTGTTTCCTACACAATTCCCACTATACAGTACAGCATATTAACAACAATAGAGGAGCACATTGGAACTGCCCACCACCCACGATAATTGGGTCACCAGGGTTGATGGGTAATGTATGTATTGTGTAGTACGTATACAGGCAGATGTGTTGAAATCATCAATCCCCTAAAAAGAGACCGTTTGGCCAGTCCTAGATAGTGTCCTTTCAGACAGATCTCAGTTCAAAATAGACAACTAACAACTCTGTAAAAGGATACCTTCCTCTAGGACTGGCCAAAATATAGCCACACAATTACCTCCAATTATTGATGTATGTTATTGTATTTGTATGGAAGTAAGCACGTTTCCTATGGAAATGTTCTCCTTACAATAATAGCAATAATTGTAAGGGGTACGCAGGAGGATGTCAGCTTAACAGAACTGATCATTGAGTTTATGTTGGAACAAATATGTGCAAATATTCCAAATTATATCCCTGGATTAGGAAGGGAGGAGAGCCTCACATGCTTTCAGTAAATGGACATCTCGATAGAAATCCAATTACTTTGAACAGGTGCTTGTAATAAGTATGGAGTGTGGGTGACTGAATGTGATGAGTGGATATGTAGCTGTGGGGCTGTGGTGGGTAAGGATTATGGGTGACCATACTTCAGCTGTTGTATCCTTGTTTGTGAAGTGTTTCCCTGACTTGTGAGGCTTCGATGATTATCGCCCAATACCATCACGAACCTAGCTTGTTATTGTAATGTCATAAATCTGTTTGTACGTACATATACACTTCATGGTAACATGCATGATTCTATTTAGAGTCAAATTATTGAACCTGATATAATTTTGCTTTCTGTCTTGGAGTCATCGCCCAGATTCTCGAGTTTGAATTGTTAATTGCCGCGAGTACTTGTGTGTGTGTACAATTGAATTATACGTTGAGTTGTGTGCATGCTGTATTTATTGTAAATATTTCTAATCAGTATTGTACAAGTACATAATATAGCACACACACATGCATGCAGTATACACACATGTATGTAGAATACACACATACATATGCATGTACGTAGCTCACACATGCATACATAGCACAAACATGTAATTTGACCAACTAGTAAGTATAAGTCCATCATAGATCCTTCAGCTATTAGCTGGAGAATCTGTGTGTTCATTTCATAGGAATATTCATAACATGATCCCAACGTACACTAGAGCTTTGAAGCAGTGCATAAAGTGCTTTAAACTCTAATTACTTCAATTCATGAGTGTATAAACAAAACAAATGCATATACAGTGAAACCTGTCCAATCCGACACCTCTCTAAACCGACAAATGCTTAAACCGACACCAAATTCCAAGCACGGACACTTTTTCAATACAAAATGACCTGCCTAATCCGACAAATGCCTAATCCGAAAACCGACATTGATTTTGAAGTACCCAGAACAAAAATTACCTCTACAGTCCGACAATTTTACAGATACAGAGTAAATTCGTTCGATTTTTTCTGCATTCATCCACCGTCGAGCTTGCGGGCGCCATGTTCTTTAATTACGCAATACAACTGAACGGTATCCCCAAACATATGACGCAATAATCGGACCCTGGTGTAACGGGTCACGCGCGGAAGCTTATCCTCATGTAGGTTATAAAATGAGGTGATCCATCCCCACCCACAACAATAGAGGCTCTGGCCTATTTATCACAATTGGCATTGTATTTCCAGCATAATGACCAAGAGTGCCTCACACTTGTGGACAAAATGACACAAGTTGTTGAAAAAGGTCAATTGCTGGCAAACAAAAATATTTAAAGCAAAGCAGTTTAACATCCTTTTTTAAAAATAACACCAAGTAATGTTTATCCAGTACATTTTTTTCATATTTATTATATATAATATTATACATTGTTAATAGTGATGCAATAATAAGACTAGGTACATAATTATACATGCAACATAAGATACAGTCAGTGAAATACTGTATAATAAATATGAAAAAATGTACACGTATTACATTTATTTGACGATGAAACCTCTCTAATCCGACAACCTCTTAATCCGACGTTATTTTCATTCCCCGTTGAGTGTCGGATTAGAGAGGTTTCACTGTAATTGGTAATCCTTCACCTTAGATAATGACACATTAACACTTGTCCCCTCCCACATACTTGTACACACAAAATTTTACAGGTCGCATGTGGGACATGTCCATTTGGCTCACTAAGTGTTAATAGGATTCTATTAACGCCTTAGCGCAGCCCGAGATCTTTAATCACATGATATTCTCGTGATTTGATCGAATGATTACGTAAGAAATTTGATCGAACTGTTTCGAAGGTCGAAAGTACGTAACAACAATAAGATACGTTCGGCGTTCTCCAGCACTTTAATCCTTATCTACTTTTGGTTTAAACCCGTTTATAAAGGTTTTAATCAAAGTATTGAAATTATACATGACTGCGTATTGCAATTAGAAACTTATAGGGGATGGAGCGCAGCTATCAAAATAAATTTACGATTAGAAACTGAGCATTTTTGGTTATTTTGTTTATCAAAAGTGCGCAATAGTGATAAAATTAAGATATAATATGATAATTCTGACATATATCGGTCCGTACCTCAATTGTCTTCGGTGCTATGAGATATCCAATCTTCATCTTCACTGTTTTACACTTGCATTGTGACCATACTTCACACAATTCCTTCTCATCCACTGGAGTGTTGTCCTGGTCAGGAATGATGAGATGTACTATGATTACACAACATTGATTACTGATGTACATAAGATTAATGTACTTGTGGTGAGTAGGCATGCTGTTAGGTGTGAGGTTTTGAGTGTTTTCGTACCAAGTCCAACCATAAACAATCAAAGTTCAGTGTGTCACTTAGTTTGTTACATGGTAGACATTACATTACACAAACCACGTTGTGGGAAATATTGGCAAAGAGTTGATATTGGCAGATTGAGGAATTGACGAGCTAACCTCAAAAGAATTATAATTTAACAAAAATGGCAATGGGACAGTACATACACGGAGTATACGTATATTTAAGCAATTATTGTTTGAGAATTATGATCTTCTTGAATACAGCTGTTGACCATGGTAACCTCCATTTCACTCAGCATGTGTTACTGACATTGGTGTTTAAATAGGTAGTAAATTATTCATCTATCATTAAAAAGTTATGAAACTGTGTAATCACTAAAACAATCCGCCAATCAAAGGTTCTTCAGGACTTCCCCAAAATGTGAATCACCAATATTTCCTCACCACATAGTATAGGGTCAACATGCCAGACATGAACATCATTCAATGTTGTTTGCATGCACCAGTGAAGTAGGTTGAACCCGGGTTGATTTGACTACAGTTGAACATGGGAGATATTGAAATTATATGACATAATTAGTAAAATGGCGACCGATAAATAGCACATTATCAATCTCCTTCATATATAGTCCATGCATCTACACTACATTGGATGTTGATTGTAAATAAAAGTTGTTTGGTAAGTTCTTCATTCAGTAATGTTTATATCACTAGAAGACCTGTTTGTTCAAAGTACAAAATACCAAACATTGCAATTTTCATAATTACTTCAAATCTCACACAATCTGCCATCTTAACTCGCTCACATTTATCCAGCATTAACCAGGTTTAATCCCACTATTGGGTAGGGTTGAACTTGGTTGGGTAACCTGGGTTCAATCCACATTCCAGGTGTCATATGCAAACTGAATGCTCTGACCAAGGTTCAATGAGTTTGTCAACAATGTACAGCATGCTAGGACTTACATCAGTAAACTCCATGGTAACATCCAGTTTCTCCAATTGCTCAGCACCTCCCACTCCACACAGGATTGCTGCCCACTCTGCTGGAGAAAGAACCAATCCCAACTTACATGTGAGACATGGAACCAGTAACTGCTTCAGCAAAGACATCCAATCATGACTTTCTTCATGATGTCCTACAATCAAAGCAAATGTTAACAAAAGTAGGATAACAATGTAAAGGACATAAAGTGCAACTCTACATGTAATGTAATGTTAACCAATAAAGGTTGTCAAAGCAGTAGCAAGTTATCCAAAAACTACTAATTCGTTACAAAAATATAGTAATCTGCCAATGCAGGTATGTCGTGCACATGACGTAGACGTGAGTGGTGACCAAAATGGCAGCTGAGATTGTGACCAATGTCTAACCTGACTTATTTCAACATTGCTATATATTCAAGGACAAGTAAAAGACAAAACAATCTTCAATATGTTTCATTCAATATGAAATTTTTTATCATGTAGGCTTAACTTTTTGTTGGATAAATTTGAACTTCGTTCCCACTTATAAAGTTCATTCTCCTTTCCTGCGGGATGTTAAAAAGTGTTGCATGCAGTTACGAGGCTTTTTTAGTTTGTACAGCTTTTGGCAGGACTAAATCCAACATTATGTGTCACTTGGATCATGACACAACCTGTGATCCACCTATATACCCAGTGATGAGATTCAATTGTTTACATAATACAAAACCACAAAGTTTTTAATAACTTAACAGATGTACACGTCATATGTACATACTGTGAAACCTCGATAATCCGCCACAATTGGGAGTCTCAATTTTATGGCAGATTAGTGGGGTCAGTGGATTAACGAGGTTTGAGTCTACTACACACTGGTATGTGTACAAGACACCTCAGAATGTGTTGGATCATGGCAACACTAATGTAACAATAATAATAATAGCCTGTTCTAATTTGTCGAATTTGGGTTTCTTCAGTTGGTGTGCATCAGTGGACAAGTTGAATCATAGACCCTAGATGGTTGAATACTCACTTTGTAAACAGATCAAGTAGTCTAAAATTTGAGCTAAAAATCGCAGGGTTGCCGCGTTGAAATTACTTGGGCATCTCTTTTAAGTTTATAAGAACCTTCTCTGAAGATATAACTTCGGTGAAGCTGTTGCGCTCAAAATCCATCCCAATTTCTAATTATCGTTGTTTCAAAATTGGCCATCTTCTTCGTGAATGCATACTACATTGTCATCAAAAATTGTGGCGGATGGCAGTATTGGCGGGTGGCAGATTAGATGTATATTAAACGTGTACATTTTAATTTGTTCTTTGAAAACTATGGTGGAATAGCGGGTTTGGCGGATAATAGGGGGGGGCGGATTAGAAAGGTTTCACAGTAAGCAGGCCTATTGTACATAAATATACCACTGTAAGTGGTGGGAAATACACCAGAGTGTAGTGGACCATCTCTACTTGGGCAGGCCTTCATGGATCAAAGGAATGTGATAATCATACCCAATCAAATATTTACATAAAGGTAGACAATAAACTGTCTTCTAGGGAGCTATGATACCTTGTAGATAAAAATCCATAACATACTATAACAATCTTCCCTATCAATTCCAAGAACTCATTTATGTACATGTGTAGGTACATTAGTAGTCTCAAATCTAGATGTTTTCCCATTGTGTGCTTATGTGTTCCATGCAAGCAGTTATTTATTGTGTGTGCAGAACACATAAACTAGCAAAAGTCTGGATTTGAGACTGTGTACTAGGTGAAAATGGTTGGTACATGTATGAATGTATGAATGAATGCACAAGAGTGACTTGTGTGCTTTGGTATGTCTACTTTGTATCACCTAACAGTGCACCTACCACGAGAGAGATAATAGTTGTTCACAATAAACACCAAGTGCTGCACATGTCCATTGACTGATATCCCTTTCAATACAGACATGACAACAGGTACAACTCTTGGAGTGAAGGATAACTGGGAAATAGAAAAAACAACACAATTTAATGTTCTAGTACTAACATTTGATATACACATTGCTACACATGTACTGTGTGCATCATTCAGTGTGATTGTAATCAGCATACAATATGGCTGCAATGAAGGTCCCTCAAATAATATTATGATGAGTTGTCGACATACATCTATTTCTACTATGGACATAAGAGAAGTCAAAATACCTGTTTCCTACACAATTCCCACTATACAGTACAGCATATTAACAACAATAGAGGAGCACATTGGAACTGCCCACCACCCACAATAATTGGGTCACCAGGGTTGATGGGTAATGTATGCATTGTGTAGTACGTATACACTGGCAGATGTGTTGAAATCATCAACCCCCTAAAAAGAGACCGTTTGGCCAGTCCTAGATAGTGTCCTTTCAGACAGATCTCAGTTCAAAATAGACAACTAACAACTCTGTAAAAGGATACCTTCCTCTAGGACTGGCCATAATATAGCCACACAATTACCTCCAATTATTGATGTACGTTATTGTATTTGTATGGAAGCAAGCACTTTTCCTATGGAAATGTTCTCCTTACAATAATAGTAATAATAGTAAGGGGTACACAGGAGGATGTCAGCTTAACGAAACTGATCATTGAGTTTTGTTGGAACAAATACGGTAGGCACCAAAATAAACTTAGTGTTCCGTTTCGTACAGACGAATACAAATGCTCGAACGGATCGTTCCGTTTTCGTCTTTTTTCCGTCCGTCGGTACCGTTCCGTTTCGTTCTATTCCTGAAAACTAACTAACACATAACTTTATAAACGTGTGTACATTTCATCGTGTATCATTCAAGTCCGATTTACTACGGAGAGACATGCGATGAAGCAACCATAGTCTACAGCCATTATAGAAAGCAGAGTATTGTAGTTAGCTATTCAAATGGCATCAAATCACCTACTATCCAAGCTTGTTTGAGAGAAGAAGGAATTTGTACAACAGGGATGGGTCATAATATGTAAATTATCAAGAGGTGAGTTCACTGGATCGATCGATCGAGGAACGCCATTTTCTTCATTCCAGAAAATGTCTCCACTGCTTAGGTGAATCCATTTGTGGTAGTTTTATCCGGCATTAAAGCGATGAGATCTTCATAATCGAGTATCTATAAACCATTAGAGAGGGAATTATAAATTGATGAGTAGCTGATAGTAGTCTGTCTGACCTAGTCTGGCAGCTAAACTGTCCCCCACACACGACCAGAGGCTGAAAGGGAAGGGACGGTTTAGCGGCAATAGACATTAGTTAACACCTTTTCTGACCAAAAAACCGGTCAACAATATTCATGAAGCTGGTTAGTTAGTACTAGAAGATGAACGTCTTGGTGTCCTAGGCTATTCACTCCGCTCTTTTGAGTTCACAGAAACACTCAAGTAATCGGCAAACAGTATATCAGAAGAGTGCATTGACCGTTGTCCTATAATTGGGAAAGATACGCTCGTTTGCCTTCCCACTGGGCATGGATAATTGCTCATTTTAGACTGTTTTCATGAAGCTGGTTAGTTAGTACTAGAAGATGGACGTCTTGGTGTCCTAGGCTATTCGCTTTGCTCTTTTCAGTTCACAGAAACTGTCAAGTAATCTAATGGTATATCAGAAAAGCACATTGACCAGTGTCCTATTGGGAAAGATACATTCGTTTGCCTTCCCACTGGACATGGAAAATTGCTCATTATTGAATGTTGTCCACATTGTTATGACTTTCTGATAAAGCCTGACCAACTGTCCTGTGTTTACAGGTCTCCCCTTTGGTTTCACTGATGACCAATCAAGTTAGCAATTTGAAGAAGAGGAATCAAAGTGCAGTGAACTTTTTGGGGATATGAAAGGAGCAGATTACACTTATTCGTAAAGAAATTTTTGGTACATTTTTCGCACACCAGAGGCTGTTGTCGAGAAGAAATGGAAGTCTATTTTAATGGAATCCTAGGTGATCCCAAGACTATGCAGTAAGACACACGAATGGTACACTGGAGGGTAAAAGGAATTGATGGAGGCCTACTCGGAGTAACTCTTTGTCCACAAAAATTTTGGATTTGTGTTTGTTGATAATGTTTGGATTATCTTGCTCAAATTGGATGGACTTCCATTTCTTCTTGGATACGGCTCACACACACACACACACACACACACACACACACACACACACACACACACACACACACACACACAGACACACACACACACACAATGTTCAATTAGTGGAATAGCTAGGGTGGTCCAGTACATGTCACATGAGCCAACACTACACTAGTTATCACTTACAGGATATCCAAACTCCATCTTCACTGTTTTAAACTTGCATTGTGACCATGCTTCACACAATTCCTTCTCATCCACTGGAGTGCTGTCCTGGTCAGGAATGATGAGATGTATTATGATTACACAACATTGATTACTGATATACATAAAATTAATATACTTGTGGTGAGTAGGCATGTTGTTAGGTGTGAGGTTTTGAGTGTAATTGAACCAAGTCCAACCATAAACAATCAAAGTTCAGTGTGTCACATAGTTTGTTACATGGTAGACATTACATTACACAAACCATGTAGTGGGAAATATTGGCAAAGAGTTGATATTGGCAGATTGAGGAATTAAGGAGCTAACCTCAGATGTATTATTAGCTAAAATGGCAATGGGACAGTACATACACGGAGTATACGTATATTTAAGCAATTATTGTTTGAGAATTATGATCTTCTTGAATACAGCTGTTGACCATGGTAACCTCCATTTCACTCAGCATGTGTTACTGACATTGGTGTTTAAATAGGTAATAAATTATTCATCTATCATTAAAAAGTTATGAAACTGTGTAATCATCAAACAATCTTCCAATCAAAGGTTCTTCAGGACTTCCCCAACATGTGAATCACCAATATTTCCTCACCACATAGTATAGGGTCAACATGCCAGACATGAACATCATTCAATATTGTTTGCATGCACCAGTGAAGTAGGTTGAACCCGGGTTGATTTGACTCCAGTTGAACATGGGGGATTTTATATAATATAACGCAATTAGCAAAATGGCTACCAAAAGATTGCCAATCAATCTTTCTTATTCAGCCCTGGAGGTTTTTGAACGTCAAAGATTACTATTAGCTTGTAATAAAATTGAAAATGTTCATTAGATTCTAAATAAAGTTGTTTTGTTCTGTACATTTTTGATCCACCAACTGTTTATGTCACTAGAAGACCTGTTTGTTCAAAGTAAAAAAAAAAAGAACATTGCTAATTCATAATTTGCAGGGCACCATTTTCATTCATTTTTAACTTCTGGTATGTTATACGTATGTATAATGTATAGATATATAATATGCATTCCTATGTGTAACTGAAACAGTGAAACATAAAAATATATATAGTGCCAAAAGTTGGCCGATTTCGAAACACGCAGAATTAGAAATAGGGCTAGAATTTAAGCACAACACCTTCGCCGAGCATTATATCCTCAGCACAGGTTCTTCTAAACCTTAAAGACATGTTCAAGTGATTCCAGCGTGGGGGAATCTAGTGCCAAAGCTTTAACTCGAATTACTTGTTTTGAAAATTCATCATTGACAAGAATTCATCAGGACTGTTCCCAACCCTGACAGTGGCAGTGAAAACGCAAAAATAAAACCACAAAAATTGCATTATGGACAAAAACATGACATTTTCTTCTGCGAAAATTTCCCGCTCTACGGTAGTATTTAGGCTATATTTGCATAGCAATTATAATAAAATATTTCTTTATAAATTGCAAGAACAACAGGGAAATAATAGTGAAGAAATATCAAAGATGGTATAAAAGAAGGAAAAGATATTAGATAAAGTCAGACTAAAAACCTCATAAAATTTAAACATGTCCAAAAGTGTTTCCCGTTCTCTTAGTTTTCCTGCAAACTTCATCAATAGCATATCTCATATCTTTGTTGGCTGAATCTTCAGTATCCATTCTTTCCAAAGGAAAATGCTTTAAGCGTAAGTCGTGAATGGCTTTGATTTTTATTCCATTCAACGCTTTCTTGCCACAGAGGCCAAGCAAGTTACTGCATATCCTTTCTTCTGCGAGAAACATTCTTATTGCCAACCTGACTGCTAGATTTCTTCTTGATTTTACAGCGTTAAGGCAGGTGTAGACAATTCCTTGGGGGATAATATAACGTGTCATCTGGTGGTTTGCTGTCTGATTTATCTCCTGTAAAGGTAGGGGAGAAACACACAACGAGGAGCATGACGGCACTGGATCAGGCTCTGTTATCGCGGTGCTGTCCAGCGGTGGTGGTTGGATTGGCAGCTGTAAAGAAGAAGAAGTACACGTCTCTCTAATTCATCCAGTCGTCCAGATATGTTTTTCAAACGAATCTAGTATCAAAATAACTTTTGCATTTTGCGCTGAAAGGGCATCGAATATCTCCTCCATTTTAGATACTATTTCAGAATTTGGTTGAATTGGTGGCTGGGCAATTTGAACCTCTTCTACTTGATCAGGAATCGATGCGGGGCTACTGAGGTTGAAGCTTATTCCAAGCTCTGGTTGTGGATCTGCCCATTGTTGGGTAGGGATAGTTGGCGACATCAACCCATCGTCCTTCACAATGGCAACATGCACTTTCTTCGATGTCCCCCAGATAACCTTTACTGTCTCTCCAGTTGCTATTCTTCCCTCCTTCACATCACTTCGTTTAATCCACAAGTTTGTTTCCTTCGATCTTCCTTCCATTCATTCAACTTTGTACCTTGGCAACAGGCATTCTCTCGAGTCTCTTGAGCTGAGTATTCGATCTGATAATTACGATCACAAACTGTGTTAGACCATTAAAAAAGTAAGAAGGATACACACTTGGATAGACAAGATATTATGTCGACCAATAGAATTGTGTATAGTTACGTCAATAATACACCCGAGTCCGCTTCACACCCTAAAGAGCTGTGAAATTCCGCCCTATTTATATGCAATCCTTGCCACGTTCTGCATTGTCCCTCAAATTGCCTTAGCATACAGCAATGGAAGGAGACAGGAAACTACAAAGATTGTTCCAGAAAAGGAGGTATCAAGAGAGTTATTGAGGAACATTACCGATTTATTGACGAAGCCATGTAGAAGAACGACGAACTGACCGCCAGCAATCTGATGGACATGACGCAAGACAAGTTTGGGCATGAAGCCATCAGATACTCACTGTCCACTCTAGCCAGGGCAAGGCAGGACCTAGGATGGACGTTTGGTACGGCAAGATACTGTCAAGCTATTCGGGAGAGTAATAAGCGCAAAAGAGTAGAGTGGTGTGAACAGCACTTGTTGGAGGAGGAAAATTTCGTCATTTTACAGACGAATCCACTGTGCAATTAGAAAACCACCGTAGAAAATGTTTTTGCCGGAGAGGAGCACCAAGGAAGATGAAGTACAAGTTCAAGCACCCTCAGAAAGTTCACGTTTGGGGAGGAATCTCTAAGAGAGGTGCCACGAAAATTGTCATCTTTCAAGGAATCATGACAGCCACTGTGTATGGAGACATTCTAAGATCGTCCTTGATCCCTTTCATACGCAAGCACCTTCCTGACAGCCATCGTTTATATCAGGACAATGACCCTAAACACACAAGTTGATATATTAGTGGATTCTTTGAGCAGAATGAGATTGTTTGGTGGAAGAGCCTTGCCGAAAGTCCCAATCTCAATCCAGTTGAGAAGATTAGGGGATCCATGAAGTGCTACTTGAGGGACAAGTATAAGCCGAAGAATCTAGCCGAATTGAAGACAGGAATAAAGGCTTTCTGGAAACAACTGACGCCAGATGTTTGCGCTAGGTACATCGACCACCTTCACAAGGTACTACTGCTAGTTATTGAGGAAGATGGTGGTCCAACAGGACATTAACATACCTAACTTTGTTGAATTATTCATATTTTTATATTATACACTTGTAATTATTGTCCTTAAACTTTAAAATACGTATTTTAGCTGATATTATCTTTTTGTTACGTATGATAATTATACATACGTAAGTGTACGACAAAAGCGCACTAATGAATAGGGTGATAAGTGGCAATTACTTTCTCAATGCTTACATAATTGTGCAGCATACCGCATACGGACGTGACGAATTTTTGAGGGCTTCCTGGGATATCCGTGCCAGCATATGCGGAAATCCGTGCCATCAGATGCAGAAAAAAATACGTTTTCCGTGACCTGTACCGTATAACTACTGTACATCATATACTAGTGCGCACTAGAACGTTTCCCGACTTATTTCTGAACAGTATGCATGGCAAAGGGCATCAAGACTCCTGGGACTAAGGCAGTCTGAGGCACCCAGTCAAGTCATCAACTGAAGCAACTTTCTTGGTTGCAAGGAAAGAAGTTAGAATGCATCAAGAAACTGAACACTTCAGGTGGAAAACATGGGGTGTACTCGACCTTCTCAGCCAAAAAGAAGGCTAAAGTTGCACAGTATGTGATATCCGTGTAAGACAAATCAAAGGATTCAACCACCATCTTTAATCCTATTTAATACTGATTATAACGTGCATACTACTACATGAAATATGTCCATTTGCGAAAATAAAAACGCGAACTTTGTCCATTCGCGAAAATTTAGTCTCACAAAAATTACGGAGAGTACAGTATTTGCTATAGGGTTGAACTTGGTCAGGTAACCCTGTTTCAATCTACTTTTGAGACATCTGAAAAACTGAATGCTCTGACCAAGGTTCAATGCATTAGTTAACAATGTACAGCATGCTAGGACTTACATTAGTAAACCTCATGGTAACATCCAGTTTCTCTAATTGCTCGGCACTTCCCACTCCACACAGGATTGCTGCCCCCACTGCTGGAGAGAGACACAACCTCAACCAACATGTGAGACGCGGAACCAGTAACTGCTTTAGCAAAGACATCAATTCATGATATTCTTCATGATTTTCTACAATCAAACAAATATAAAAACAAAAGTAGGATAACACTATTATAATGGAAATAAGGTGCAACTCTACAAGTAATGTAATGTTAACCAATAAAGGTTGTCAAAGCAGTAGCAAGTTATCCAAAGATTACCAATTTGTTATGAAAATATAGTAATCTGCGAATGCAGGTAGGATGTGCACAATTGAGCATGTCACACCTGCATTGGCAAAATGGCAGTTGAGATTGTGACCAAAAACTAACCCTGATGTATTTCACCATTGCTATATACGTATTTGAAGGCAAGTGAAAGGACAAAACAATCTTCTACATGCTTTATGTAATATCAGTATGGTCATTTCTGTAGTCTTAACATTTTGTTGGATGAATTAGAAGATTATTCCCACATAAAAAGTCTTTAGTGGGCTCAAGATAGAATACAGTAATATGTAAATTTCTATTACTTAGAATTTTGAATTCATTCTCCCTTCCTGTGCAATTTGATAAGTATTAAGTGGAGTTCATCGTACAAAATCTTGCACATGTTGGGAATGGAAAAATAATATTAAATTTTTCATCAGTGCTAATTAGTCCAATACTGTACTTCCTACTAAAATATGTGATAATTACTTGAGGTGCAGGTAACTGTCTCAAACAAATTCGCATTAACCAAGCAGGATTCTGACGGGGAGGATCTTTCCAACAGACGTTACTCTTCTCACTAAGGAAGGATTCTGGATTTCTTTTACATGTGAAAGGACACATGAGGTCTGCATTCCTTCACTTATCACTTTCTTTAGAATTTTAACAACCCGTATGTAGCGAGTACATAGCACCTAGGTATCAACATGTAGATGAGCCGTACTTAACAAGTATATCCGTAGGCAACCCGTAGTACACTTAGTTTTTTACTGAAAGTACCGTATAAAACAATAACAAAAAATACATATTAGTAGACAATAAAATGTCTTCTAGGGAGATATGATACATTGTAGAAAATATTTTGTGTCACATACTATAACAATTTTCCTTTTGCATTTATGTGTATTTAGGTATGTTAGTAGTCTCCTATGTAGATGACTTTCCCATTGTGTGTTCATGTGCTCCGTGCAAGAAGGTTTTTACTGTGTGTGCAGAGCACATAATCGCAAAATGAATGGTTGGTACATGTATGGTGAACAAATGTATGAATCAGTGAGTGACTTGGGTGCTTTGGTATGTCTACTTTCACCTAACAGTGCACCTACCATGTAACCGTAGTGATAAATTCAGGCACTCAAACTTCAAGTGCTGCACATGTCCATTGACTGATATTCCTTTCAGTGCAGACCTGGCAAGAGACTTCAACAGATCAGACTGATCCCTTGTCTGCAAAATAGACAAAACAACACAATTTAATGTGCTGGTACTAACACCTGATACACACATGTACTGTGTACCTCATTCAGTGTGATTGTAGTTAGCATACAATAATATGCATATGCATGCATACTGTATGTAGACTATACATATACTCACACAATGTCTGATCAATTAGATGGTTAGTACTGTCCAGTACATGTCACATACAGATTCAATACACTACCAATCACTTACATGATATGAAAGCCTAAACTTCACTGTTTTACACTTGCATTGTGACCATGCTTCACACAATCCCTTCTCATCCACTGGAGTATTGCCCTGCAGTGATGAGATGTATTATGATTACACAACATTGATTACTGATGTACATGAGAATAAAGGGCCAAAGACATGTTATTTAGTATTTGATATGTAATGGAATATAGAAAGTGACACAGTTTGATACCCAACCTAGTGTGTCCCTATGGATGGTGGGGGAGTTACATCTATCCCGAGGTGCTGAAAGACTATTCAATACATGAGTGAGTACTGTACGATACATGATACAAAAATTTAATGTACTACGCTCGTAGTATGGTCCATACCTATATCCGTAGCTGAGCTGTACGTTTCTCGAACTACGTCCATTTTTGCAACCATAGGTTTCTCAAACTACGCCCGTATTTGCTCCCGTACATAGATTATAATACATACGAGCGACTTTCGAACTCTGTTTATCTCCTTCGAAGTATCGATGGAAATATGCAAAACTTCGCAAAACCCTTATTTTGGACAATCCGGATGTATTAGGTGTTATTCTTTCAGTTGAAGGTGTTATCGATCGGTTTCAAGTATTGTCACAAGTTCTATTTCTACATTGTCCTTGTACTATCACAACGTGCAGATGAAATGGTTTATTCAGATACGTGAAGCAAAGATTTTGTACTATCGCCTTCTTGGTATGAAGATATCGTTGACTGTTTGGCAGAAGAAGGGCTCAATACTACGAAGGCCGGTGTGCAAGTTTTATCGACGATAGGAAGAAGCTTGCACAATTTGTTGAAGACCAGGGAGTGGTAAAGCATCAGAATCAAACGATAGTGACAAAATAACTGGTCTAAAATTGGAATAGTTTCTTCGACGAAATGGCATACATGTTTGTTCAAGAACAACCTACCCGTACGTTCTCTTTGCTACACCTGTAATTACATCCGTACGTTTTGATTGCTACACCCATACTTGCATCCGTATTCTATCCGTATGACAAACATAGAACGTCCGTAGTACGTTAACTTTTTTCTGTCACATACAGTATGTTCATTCTAGCATTGTCTGTTAGTGAATGAGCAGAAGAACTTTGTCTGTCACATTGTTACACTATGTCTTACAATGAACATGATATTGACTACACAGATGAAGATGACCACATTGGAGAGTTAACTGATGAGAGGAAATTCCTTTTCTGGACATAAAACAGCAACAATGACAGCCAATGCAATGTCATTTCAATGATTAACTCAGCCCTAAATCAAATCACAACCATATCTGAGTAGCACAACAGTCTGATAAATCTACTCACCTGTAGGATACCATCGCATTCCAGTGTTAAATCTGGTAAGTCAAATGAATTCATAGCTATACTACTAAATATAGCACTTGTTGGGTCATCAATGTCAAAAGTACTGACACTCTTGAAGGGCACCAAACCGTCTGAGAATAGGGTCCAGTCTATATAAGAGTACAACAGCATGTCCATAAATCAATAAATTTGCACCTGGTTCAATTGACAATGAAATAATGTTTATTAATAGCACAACTGATAGGGTCACTTTGTTAAGTAATAAATTCTGTAGGTTAGGTTAAGTATGGAAAGCTCGTCGACCGCCGCGAGGTAAGCGCCGAAAAGTAGCAGAGTAAATACGGAAATGCGCTGCATACGTATAAATATACGTAAGATAACTAAGTAAAATATACGCAAGAAAGTACCTGTGCATCCCCACCACCAGTGTAACTTTTGAAAGTCTCTTTAGTACAGCTGTTAACATTGTAACAGCAAAGAGGTTATGCCTGAATGCTGACAGTGTTGCCATGCTGTGCTTTCTTTTTGCTTATGCTATTAGTATAACAGTGTAATGTCAATTCAAATGTAAGTGTTACTTCGATTCCTAATAATTTAAATTCTACCAATACATTGGGTATATTGTGATACTCTCCCAAGGTATCGTGATATGCAGAAAAAAGTCATTATCGCCCAGCACTAACATCAGTGCTGTCAAATTAGATACTGCCTTTACTTCTCAAGGTGTATACTTGTAAATGTACAAGTATTCCTTTCTTTGACATTAGAAGAAAATGTTTGAGAGAACTATGAGAAAAACCTTCAAGCTGATTTCACACCAATCAACATACGTACGTAATATGAAATTAATAAATTGACAATATTCGTAAAAAGACACCTGGATACAGTACAGATCACGGAAAAGTAATTTAACCGGTTAAAAGTCAACTTTTTTATGTGCAGTGCCAATACATATGTAGATAATTACTTGTTAACTTCATTAGTTACTAAGTAATAGACTACCTAATATGTATGTGTTAGTGTTTAAGTAGTACACATGCTGAGCAAAGAAGTTGTGTGTGTGTGGTCCACGTGGTGAGCCTTGTGGCTGGACTTGTTCTAGTGTTCTTGTTCTGTAGCACTGAGTTTTGTAGTTTTGTTTGTAGTTTGCTGACTGTGTTCGGCTGTTCTAGGCTTGATACAGCTATTATATTGAGTTTATTTGATGACAGTTGCTGTGAACAAGTTTACACAAGTTTCCTCGGTAGTTGAAACTTGAACAAACACTATATTTGGGGGCCAGTCCAGGATACAAACTCCCAGTCAGATCATGAGCAGAGTGACTAGGAAGCTGCGACCTTGTACACAGGAATGTCGAGAATGGAGTCATTGTCTTTAGAGTTGGAATCTGTCAAGTTTGAGTTGGAGCAGTTGAAGATAGAAAATACCAAGTTGTGTGTGGGTAATCAAGAGGGAGCTCCCTTGATCGACGCACAGGCAGAGGCTCAGTGACAGTTGGAACTCTACGAATGGGCGATGAAGGACCTGACAGAGGGAGAGGAGAACTCTACGCTTCAGGAGTTGGTAAAAGAATTGGAGAGCAAGTTAGATACTATTTTCTTGGAACATGATAAAATTTTGGAGGAGATGAAAAAGGTCAAAAACTAGTCAGAGTTGGAACTGCACAAAGCCTTAGCTAAGAAGAGAGCCAAGTAGGAAGACAGGGAGGAACAAATGTCGCAGCAGCCTAAGGAAGATCAAGGGACCCATTTCATGGTTTCATCACTTGTTGTTTTACCTGCTGAACAGAAGCAGAGCCCACCTGAGTCTGTGCACGGAGGCTCAGAAGTGGAGCCAACCAGGACAACACCAGTGGCAGTCCCACCTATACCAGAGTTCTCTGGGGATGGAGTCAACCTAGAGGAATCTTTCCAAGAGTGGAAAGAACAGTTCGAGTTGATTGCCAGTCTAGGTTGATGGGAAAGTAAGACTAGGCTGGTTAATCTGATCACAAGGTTGAGGGGTTGAGGGGCCAGGTATATGCATTCTACAAATCGTGTATGGCATCTCAGAGAGGGATTTATCTTAATTGCGCTGATGATGGAACTGGAGAAGAGGTTTACTCCAGTTACCATCCAGGCAGTGCAGACCAGCTTATCCCACGAGAGGAAACAAAAACCACGGGAAATGGTGGATGTGTATGCCCAGAACCTGAGGCAGCTTTTCTTGAAGGCCTATCCATCAGCCCACCAAGGAAGTCGGGAGTCAGAGGAGATGGGCAAGTCCGTTCTGTCTTCACAGTTTGTGTCAGGGTTAAGGCCAGACCTAAATAGTAAGATTGCTGGGATGGAAGGAGACATGGACAGTCTTCTGATTAAAGCAAGATTTGACAGACCAAAGAGATGAGCTTCGGAGAGGAAACCAGAACACCATCGAAGAGATCTGCAGGATACCAGCAGGAGAGTAGATCATGAGGAGGACCGGGGCAGGCAGCACAGAGCAGTACTAGTATATCCATCAGCAGCCATCTCAAATGTCACAACTGTGGAGGGGATGGACATTTAGCCAGAAACTGTCCACTCAAAAGCAAGGAAGGACCAGGGGAAGCAAAGGGACATGAAGTAGCTGTTGTGGTGCCTGGTGAGACAGAATCTCAAAGGGAGGTGGAGCCACGACCAGGTGCCATTGAGAAAGAGCTGGAGGAGATAGTAGTGGCCTTACATGGGGTCCAGATAACCCAAGATAACCCTTCTGCTGGACTAGGGAGCACCCCAACAACAGAATTGGATGTGGAAGGTAGCAAGATTGAAGCCCTTATTGATACCAGATCTCCAGTTAGTATAATCTCATCTAAGTGTCTTCTTAACATTTTGTCTCAGACTAAGAAGCCAGATCAGACCTCCAAAGATTGGGCCGCAGAAGTCAGACAGAGGTTGAACCAACTGTGATCAAGTAGCTTTAGCGATCATAAATTGGATATGTACAGGCAAATCCATTTGAAATTAGGAAGGAAAGATCGACAGATCGTAGCCTGGGTCCAAGTACAGCAGGATGCACCAGTCAACTTTCTGCTGCGCACAGACATACAGCCAAAGTTACACTATAAAAAATGGGGTGTTGAAGTAACACCCCTTACCATATTTAACACCCGTTGTGATATCAGCTCAGGGTGTATCCACAACACCCCATGCTCTGTCAGCACCTTTAGGGTCAATCCAACACCCTTAGAAAAAGGGGGTGTTATCGCAACACCGTTATTGCCTACATTCAGGAAGAATGTACAGAAACTATACGTAGTTATACTAGGTTTTACTGAGAAATACTGTAGTGGCCTCGTGCTGATGTTGAGAGTCTATGTTCTATGATTCAGAGGAGTCGTTCAGAGGCTGGACAAAGGCACATACTTTTCTGTGTCAAAGTTCTGTGAGGTTAGTACGCTATTGTGTCGGTGTTTTAGCTCAGAGTAATCAACTTTTTCTGCCACAACAAAGACCATGTTGAGATTTACCGTGGCTACTGGTGCATGTGTAGATTGCTTCTACCATAGTCGCGTTAGATGGGTGTTTTTTGAATTTTTAAATGTTCTTTGACATCCTTGCAGGTTACATTGGAACACCTTGTCCATCAAATGAGCAAGTCTCATGTGTGATAAGAGGCTGGAGACATTTCCTAGGATGAGACTAGAATACAGAGGACAAGCAAGAGAACTTGAAATCGAGGACATTTAGTCTGCTGCTTTTTTATTTTAGGATGATTTGCTTTTGCTATGTGATGTCATTGTGTTGAAGTGCTATTTTAAGGTGCATGTGACGCGACGTCATAGTATTGCCATATACGTAGACTACGTAGTGAACAGCTGCAACGCGAGTTCATTTTGCGACCTGTGAAGCAGAGGAAATGGAACGAAGTGGAAGGGATATTACAACGTTAAACACTGACGAATTGTTTGAAATCATATTGATGGAAGTTGGAGAACGTGTAGCAACTATTTTTCGAGACAATGGTGTGAATGGAATCGGACTGCTACAGCTTACAGATGAGGAAGCCAAGGAAATATTCCCCATTTTGGGCGACCGACTTTCTGTTCGGGCGTTTTTGAAGAAGTCCATGGCTAGATCGAGTCCATCTCAACAAGTAAGTTCACTAAAGCGCACAACTTTTAAAGAATTTGAGTCACCTTTTAATACTGGTTGCTGTCAATGTTAGTGCATGGTTAAGTTGAATCTCCAGCTGAACGGCCATTTGTGACCTACGGTACGGATCAAAAAAAACTAAACGTTACCGGATAAAAGTTACCTGTTAATCCGGTAACAGTTAACGCTTATCGGTTAAAAGTTAACTGATTTCTGGTAACCGTTAACCGATAACCGTTAACGGATAACCGTCAATGGTACGTTATAAATTCTTAATCGTTGAAAAACAAGGTCTTAAAGTATCGAAGGCGAGTGTTTGAGAAACGATTCAAAAGCAAAAAAGACATGGGAACATCTCTCCGTCTTCCTGGATCTAGTAGACCGACTCTTCGACGGATCGTTCGTGAGTTACGCAATTCGCAGCTGTTATTAAGTAATATACGCTTGCGTATCAATGATTACGCAATGAAAAAACTACCGGTAACGGTTAACGGATAACGGATAACCGTTAACTGTTAACTGAAAAACGGTAAAGGAGATTACCGTTTGGTTTTTTTTTGAACCGTACTGTACATTTATCGGGCCGGTACGAAGTTTGGCGTCTTCTGTTTACTAATGTTAGTGGGCATGAAGTCTAACGCTTACTTACATTGTTGCATTAGACCGGTCTATAATACCCCTCATATTTTGGCTTTTTCAATTGGCTGGGATAATATATATACACCAGTGAGAGCAGCAAACAATAAGTGCTTACCTCCTTCAAACTTTATTGTGCTACCTATACTTATATGATCATTATAGTGTAATTATTATTATGCACTGTGATCCCATCCAAATGTAGGCTCCAACAACATCCCAAACACCAACTTTGCATGTTGGCCAAGGATGGATAAAGAATTTTGTCATTCCAGAGCCTACCTCATTCTCTACACCTACAATGAAGTTTCTACTTGCTAATATTGCTATTGACTTTGACTGCACCCTGGAGTGGGTTGTGAAGTTTGAGAAATTGCTCAACATTCAGAGCAAATCACAATTTGATGTACTGGACAGTGATGGTTAGTATAACTGTATTCGTGTTGTATACTAATTTATTAGGAACTTACCTTTACGTTAATACTATAATATTCATGAAGTTGCTTGTATATGTGTAACTGAGACATGCATATCACGGTTATAATTTTGTAAATTGTGATGTTGATGCAATACTTACACTTATAATAACATTATTCTCTGAATACATGTAGACTTAAAGGTGGTGTGCTTCCTGGAGTTGGGACAGAAACTCTTTTGTCCCAAGTCAAAGTCAATAATTGTACTCAGAGCTGAGGTTAGTGAGTTGAGCAATGTTGTCATCGCTTTTGGCATCGTTGTAGGCGTATATTGTATCATCATGTTAAACAGTAAGGACGTGCATAAGGTGATTTTTTATTGATTTATGCTCAGAATGAGGAAAACCTTGAAGACATTTTGAGGAAGAGACGACAAAACAAACCATATTTGTGCTGTGTTGGCACACAGTTTGTTGTGGCTATTGAAAGGAGGCCATACTTCCCGGATGACAACACCATGTTATCTTTGGTACATCTTTTCTCGTCTTTTTATTGTTTCAGTCTATCATATCCATTGTCTCTCATACCTTTTTATTATTTTTTAGAACAGTACATTTTTCAAGTCACACCATCAATGCCAATGCCACCTATTATCCCAAGACTACTTTCATCTTTTAAAGACATGTAAATCATTATTCTAGTGTATGTCCATAATAATGTTAATTTGTATTTCATCAAATTATTTGAGCATCAGTGAATAATAATACTATATATATGCATACATTATACAGGTGTAGCAATAACACTCCTGCATTGGAGTTATAATAACACCCTTCACAGGGTAGCGATAGCACCCTTCATGGGGTAGTAATAGCACCCTTTATGGGGTAGTAATAACACCCTTCATGGGGTAGTAATAACACCCGTCAGAGAAGGAGTTACTGTAACACTCTTCTATAACACCCCTGGGGTGTTAATCTTAAACATTAATCCCAACACCCCTAGGGGTGTCAACCAAACACCCAATTTTTAACAGTGTAGGCCTTGGAAGCCTTACTGAATACCTCACACCCCTCTGGGAAGCTTGCAAGATGGGGACTACTGGTACAAGAGCTAGATCTTACTATCAACTACAGGCCAGGAAGGAAGAGTGAGAAGCAGATGCTTTGTCTTGCCATCCCATAGATGCACCTGTCCAAGGTGACGAGGAAGACTCTACTAGCCCTCATGTTGTTGCTGCTCTGATGGGGGTAACTGCTCAGGTGGGGAACGACAGCACCGGGACAAATTCTCTTGGAGAACGACAACGTCAAGAGCCTCACTTGGCACCTGCTATTTGGAATCAGGAAATGGGACATCTCACTGAAGACCCAATTGCAGCCAGGGTACTCGCAGCCAACAATAGTCAGTACACCATGATTGAAGGAATTTTGTATCACACTGCCACTAATGCTTCTCTTGTCCCACCTCAGGTTGACAGGAGGGCACTCTTGGATTCATCCATGTTCCCATTCCAGATCACAAAGGTGATACCTACCCATCCCTGCCAGAGGTATGTTAGCTAATATATAACTAGGCATGCACTACGTGCAGAACCTCGCTGTTATCATAGTAGATTGGTCCCATAAAAAAAGACTAAAAAGATTGGACGCGATCAAAATAAGAATCGCAACGTAAACACTCCACGGCAATGACGTCATACAAAAATGTCTGCCAGAATGGAGGTCATCATGGATGACCAATTCGAAGGCCCAAAAGATGATTCACTGAACCCTACTCCGAAGCTTGACAAAATCCAAATTCCCTCTGCAGTATCTTTAGAAATATATAGCGTCTATAGTTTGAGACTCTTTGTGGCCATCTGGCATGGAGAATGACGTTATGAGGGAGTGAAACGGTGAGTGAATTCATTCATGCTTCGTACAACCATGACTTAGTTAATACAAATATCTCTGGCCTCATTGCGTAGCACAGTCATGCCCCTTTCGTAAAAAGTGTACGAATGGTTGTGCTCTGCCAAAACCATTTTGCAACTTTCGCCGAAAGAAAATGCACCTGGGCCCTAATGTCATAATTTCCAGACCTGAAAGTCATTAAGTGCGTGGGCAACCTCGATCGGACTCCCCTATGTGACAGAAACAATTTAAACTCGCTTCGGCTCGGTGATAGTAATTAAGGTATTGTAATATAATTCCGAAGGCCATCATACGTTGGTCTTTTTGTAAACAGAATAGCAGTAGAAAGTCACTGTTTATTGATTAACAGTTAATTTTTTCATTAACCAGTGTATAGTTCACAGTCAACAATATGGTTTGCTATGTACATACATGCTTACCTCAATCCAGGGTTGCTAAGTCATTATTGACACACAATAAACTGATAATACACATGCAGACAAATACAGAACACTCAAATGGATAGCTCCATTTTCATCTTATATTTGTAGAACAATTAATATGTATTTGATTGTGGCTTATTCTTATTATCATGAGAAATGGTGTTAACTCGCTGAAAACCTATATACCTACATACATTTCTCCATGCATCACAAAGAGGATGAGACCACAGTCCACCAGATCTGCCGAAAAATCAATGCCAAGGGTTATAACCTGTCCTACAGACAGTCATTGGGCTGGAACATCAGGGCTAGTGCTGATACTGCCAAGAGATTGGAGACATTAAGAAAACCAAACTATTTGAATGGGCCAGAGAAAATGAGGAAGACATCTACAGAAATGCGATCTGGATGAACAGGTCGAGAAATTCAAAATTGTCACTTCTGTTGTAGAAAACAATCCCAAATCCAAAATACAAGCCAAGGTCCATAGATTTACAATAGGTAGCCTTTTTATCTCTACATAATTGACCCACACACTTTTAGTAAGTATACATGTCTTTTTATGTGCATGGTATCACGATTTCAACAAAGGACAAGACATTCTGTCAAAGTTCACATGTGGAAGGGATCAGTTGGAAAGGAGCTACAGGGATTGGTATCTTTGAATGCAAAATCTTCAAAGATCGCATTATCTAACTGAAGTGTTCTTTACGTATAGAGAAAACAGTCTAACTAGCACACGTTATATGCCCCGCCTTTGAACATAATTTTCGTTTTGCTTTGTTCCGTTCCGTTTTATTCATATTTATATTTATTCTCCCATACACAAAATTACGAAAACCCATTGACAAAATGAAATGTAAAATTCTTTAAGCATCTACTGTACACTCTTAGAGGCAAGGTTCCAGAATGTTCTTACCTTCTTCCTTGAACCCAGAGCACTTCAAGCTCTTTAAATTTGGATGACTGCTGATCTGGTACGCTGTGTCCTTCAGTGGCTCTCCAAATTTGATGGGAGGTTTTCGTCCTATGAGTTCAAGTTCAAAACTAGCGAGAGAAGGGTGATGTTTGATGCAATAGTTCGCTGCAACTATCTCGTAGCTTGATCTCACTGTTATAGAGATCTTGTTCTTTGAGAACATGACAGGAAGGACCTTCTCGGCAACCTCTTGGTTGTTGGCTTCATACAGGGATAGCATAAGAAGTACTTTTTGATCCTTTTTGATCTTCTTGAAAAGGCTGAAAAGAGTATTTGTGTCAAGTTTTTTTAGTTCGGTTATTCCAGCGTAGTACTTCCAAATTTCAGCCATTTCTGGTCGACCAAACTGCTCCCTCCACAGTGGTGCATGTTCTTCATCTGGAAGTTTTGCAATGTGTACTGCAGCGAGCATCTCCTGGATGCTTTTGTGTAAGTAGTGGAATAGACGGACACTACCAGACACTGATTCAACTATTTCAGCAAACAAGAGACCGTATATACTACCACGATTGAGGTATTGTGTCAGGTTGCCAACATCCTGTTCAGTTAGTAGCAGTCTTTGGCCCTTTGTGCTGCTACAACACTCAAATGCTTTGCGGCAGAGTTCATAAAAGCCTGGGAAATCCTCTTCTGAAACAATCAAAAGATCTTGAACGGACATCTTCGAGGGAGGCTTGCTGTTAGAAGGTACAGATTTGCTGTTGAAAAGTTCGGCTACAATGTATGTTCCATATATGCCTGTTTGGGTATCAGGGATACCTTGATCTCCTAGTATGCGGTGAACTTTGCAGACAAACTCAAGTACAATAGGTACTCGGCACATTCCTCGTACATGGGGGAGCTGCTTGAGTTTTTCTTTCAGTTTTATGGCTCTCATTTGTCCATTTTCCAAGTTTTCGAAATATTTATCAATGTACACGTGGATATGTTCTTCTGTGAACCCCAGTATTTCCACATTACGATAGGGGTTTTCAACGAGCTCAAACAGTTCTCCACTTGTTACTGGTCGGGTTGTGATCACAACATCACACTTAATCAGGAATAGCGAAGGGTTACAGCCAGTAAGGATGTCTCGAAGGAACTGACAAGACCTCAGGGACTCATCCAGCTCGTCATAGCCGTCAAGAATGAATAGTACATTATTTCCATAGCCATGAAGAAGAGCATTGTAAACTTTCTTGCTGCCGAGAGAAGGGTATTTCACTAAAAGGTGCTTAAGGCCAAGCTGTTCACCTTCTTTTATTCTATAAACAAGTTCTCTTAGTTCCACAAGTATCACCAGCTGGTAAGTGTTATGTAGTGTCCCTGAAGAGAGATCCTTGCACAATTGACGGGAAAGAGTACTCTTTCCACATCCTGGTGCTCCGCTTATCACGATTCTTCTGCCTGTGGTGGGGCGTTTTTTGTCCAATTTCAATATTTCAGCGTATTTTATTGATTCCAACCTCTTGTGAATGGCATCGATGCCTTGCATTGTGGCGTGAAGAAATGTATTGACTTGTGACTCATTTTTTATCTTCTCTTCTCTCCTGTTTATGACAGCAAGCTCAATATAATCCAGCGTGGGACGATATGGTTTGAAGGGCACTGGAGAAAGCATCGCATAATACTCCTTCAGTTGTAAGGACGCTCCCCTAAATACCTGTGGAATAGACAATATGCAAAGTTATATGTCTACCACCCACAACAATGGGTCATAGGTGTTAACTGTGAATGTGTTTGCATGATTGTATGGTGTAGTATAGGCAGCTGTGATGGGAATCGTCAAACCTTCCGATTACTCGCCTTCTACCGCAATTATAGCCACACTTAAGGCTTTCATCATGACAGAACAGCATTTGCCAAAGACAGGAAATAAGGCCCAACTAATTGAAAGAGTGGCCAATTCTTCTTCAACATGATTAAATCAAAGGTATTTGTGGTATTTGTAGACCTCACCATCATCAAGTGGCAACATTCTAAGACTTGCCATCGGTCGGGTAGACTAGAACGAGTCTCCCAACAGCAGACCAGAAGTTAGTTTGAGGTTATCTACTTGCTATGGGGGCCTATAGTTATTCATAGAACTACCAAACAGGATTGCATCTAGCACAATGTGGACACTTATATCACAAGCAAATGAACTCAGTATTCCCTCTACCATTCACCAAAGTAAGATGTAAGCCTACAATGTGAAGACATTACCCTATCATTGCTATTTTGTATCCCTCAACCTTTCAGCTAGCACTATATAGGAAGTGCCAACTGCAAACCGCGATGTGTGTACACAACTCTGTGTTTCTCTTGCTGCATAGCAGCTCGCACCTTCTATATAGTGCTAGTGTACATGATAAGTAGATCCAGTGTAGCCCTTAGCACATACCGTATGTGTGGAAATTTTCGCGGTACTAAACTTTGGCGGATATATAACTTTGAGGATTTTGTGTTTGTGGGCCAAATCTAATTTATTATTTTCAGTTTAAAAGTTTGAGCTAGAGAGCTGTATCCGTGGTTTTCATGTTTATTATGTATTGTGGACACCTAGATCTCCAACCATCTGAGCAGTTGAAGTTGAAACAACCTTTTACAGATTCAGCATTTCGCTCATAGAGCTCGTGACGGGAATGAAATACAATCGGATCGACAACTTATTAAATTCAGGCTGAACAAAAATACTTGCATCTTGGGTTAATGCTTTATTTAAACTAACACAAAACCTATTGTTCTTGTTCTATCGTAGGCATGTTTTGCAACGTACACTGTACGTCGAAAATAGACGGACATTTTATAATCACAATAATACTACATAATCACGAGTACCATAATAATTTGCTTGCAGATTAAACTTTCACGGATACCACGAAAATTTCCACGCATACAGTAGTAATCTGTTACTAACTTCCGATGGCAAGTCTTGGAATCGACAGTGAGGTCTATAAATACCACTTAAAATCCTAAATTTCAAAGACATTTGTTGCTTTTTTTAACTAATTAGGCCCCATTTCCTGTCGTTGCCAAGGGTATTCTCTAAAGAAAACCTTATGTTCGGCTGTAATTGCCATAGTAGGTGAAAAGAGCTTGAATCTGACTATGCCCCCATGATGAATGAGCAAAGTATGCTGTGTAGTGAGGTGTCCATTCCAGAAACTACAGGATGTATTTGTGTCTCTACCTATGAGATTTGGAGAGACCAAAATTGGGACCACTTTGTTTGGCTTCCATGGTACAGTGAATTCTCGTTAATCCGTCAAACCTTTTAATCCGCCACAATTTCAAAGTATACCAATATAATGACAAGTACCAGTGAATATCCAGTTAATCCGCCAAACTTGCTAATCCACCATCTTCATTGAAAACAAATTGCAGTGGATTAGCAAGCATTCACCATGTGTGGGATTTCGCTTCAAGCAAATCTGTAGTTCCATGTACAGTGTGTATCACGGGAAATGTAACATATCGCAACCTAATGTAATTGAAATTACATATTACTGTAGCTGTAGTGGAATTATAAAGTATTGTTATGTAAAATCGTTCTGAATTGTATTTTGCTAGTAGTTATATTGTAATTCTATCATCATACGTTTCTGTCCATCAGTACTTAAAGTATTACAGTTCAACCTAAACTCTTTCATAATGATGTCATAACATAACATAAATGTACTGCAATGTATATAATCATAATAATATGCGATAATTTATCCAAATATCTCAGGATATACGTATATGTCAGATATATATGTCAGGTTTTCTGTGATATGTACTGTATTTCACAGCATAAAACAACACTTAGCCAGGATATGGGGTTCTCCATAAACGTTCAGAGCTGAGACAGCCTGGCAATTTGGTTGGAGGATATTATACTCTTAAGATATGAAGGATATCTAAATTCAGCTACTTATGACTGACCTATGAGGACTAAAACAAGTCTTAACGTACGTAAACTATGATTACAAAAGGGTCGATTTATGCAATACCATGTGTTTGTTCCGTTTCCCACGTCTGAAGCTTTGGAACAGGTATAAAAGGGGAAGTGGGGCTCATTGCAAATGGCCGCCATTCCTTGAATTTGAAAAGCATGCACAAGGGCAGGCTTCGGCTACTCCTCTCAAATCAAAATCAAATACACAGAAACATTTAAATTTCTAGTAAATCTCAAATACAACCCCGATCATTAAAACAGGACAGAAATATGCTGAATTTTTGAAGCAGCTTTTTCGTGGCCTGAAGAATACAAGAATCCAGTAACGACGGCAGTTTGGGTCTAAGCTACCTTAGACTAGCTATCAATGGCACAATGTACTTTGTAGGGATTCTGAATCATAGTTATGGATAAGCTTGTTATTATGGCAAACACAACTAGAATTACAGCTGAATCAAAAATTAGTGTATTGTGTTTCAGCATAATGGTATTAGTGATGAGCATAATTATAGCATGTACAGAGCAAATAAAACCTACTTCACTTATCTCTTCTTCTGACATTTCTGAATCATGTAATTCACCAGGAGTATGGCTGGTGTGCTTCTGTAATAGGAAAAAAATGGCATTTTCCAAGTATTAGGATAAATGGTTTCCACTATATTCTTGAAAAACACACAAAATAAAATATCCAACCAAAAGATGGGAGATGCCACTGTATGATGTCAGACAAAGAATATAATATAATATCCATCCTAGTAAATACAGTGCCTCTAAAATTAATCGTGGAACAGTAGGTCATTAAAAATTGGAAAAACAGTTCCGTACACATGTACGTACTTTTTTCCAGCTAAATACATTTGTAACTAGCTACAAATTTACGTTTTTTTTTCCTTTTTGATCAGAAATGGATGAGCCAACGGACAATATGTGTACATATGCACATACTATACAATAAATTTGCAAAATAAACATACAAACACATGTTACACATGTACAAGTTTTTTGGTGTAAATGCACACTATGTATTATTCAACTAAACTGCCAGCCAGGTATGCAAGTACAGTGGGACCCCTGTAATCAGGACACCTTGGGTCAGTCTTTTCATGTCCTGATTATAGGGGTGTCCTTATTTCATGGGTTATGTACTTTGGATTGGAATTAATGGACATGCACGACGCGGGGGCGTAACTCGGCGACCATGTTGGGTGGCAAAAAGACACGTTGCAAATAGGGAGCAATACGAAATTTGTCTAGTTGTAAGAGTTCTAGACACTTCATCTTTGAACTAAACCTCAAATTTCTTAGAGACATGAGCTAATACGGTGTATAAAGCCCCATAAAAAAAGACTAAAAAGATTGGACGCGATCAAAATAAGAATCGCAACGTAAACACTCCACGGCAATGACGTCATACAAAAATGTCTGCCAGAATGGAGGTCATCATGGATGACCAATTCGAAGGCCCAAAAGATGATTCACTGAACCCTACTCCGAAGCTTGACAAAATCCAAATTCCCTCTGCAGTATCTTTAGAAATATATAGCGTCTATAGTTTGAGACTCTTTGTGGCCATCTGGCATGGAGAATGACGTTATGAGGGAGTGAAACGGTGAGTGAATTCATTCATGCTTCGTACAACCATGACTTAGTTAATACAAATATCTCTGGCCTCATTGCGTAGCACAGTCATGCCCCTTTCGTAAAAAGTGTACGAATGGTTGTGCTCTGCCAAAACCATTTTGCAACTTTCGCCGAAAGAAAATGCACCTGGGCCCTAATGTCATAATTTCCAGACCTGAAAGTCATTAAGTGCGTGGGCAACCTCGATCGGACTCCCCTATGTGACAGAAACAATTTAAACTCGCTTCGGCTCGGTGATAGTAATTAAGGTATTGTAATATAATTCCGAAGGCCATCATACGTTGGTCTTTTTGTAAACAGAATAGCAGTAGAAAGTCACTGTTTATTGATTAACAGTTAATTTTTTCATTAACCAGTGTATAGTTCACAGTCAACAATATGGTTTGCTATGTACATACATGCTTACCTCAATCCAGGGTTGCTAAGTCATTATTGACACACAATAAACTGATAATACACATGCAGACAAATACAGAACACTCAAATGGATAGCTCCATTTTCATCTTATATTTGTAGAACAATTAATATGTATTTGATTGTGGCTTATTCTTATTATCATGAGAAATGGTGTTAACTCGCTGAAAACCTATATACCTACATACATTTCTCCATGCATCACAAAGAGGATGAGACCACAGTCCACCAGATCTGCCGAAAAATCAATGCCAAGGGTTATAACCTGTCCTACAGACAGTCATTGGGCTGGAACATCAGGGCTAGTGCTGATACTGCCAAGAGATTGGAGACATTAAGAAAACCAAACTATTTGAATGGGCCAGAGAAAATGAGGAAGACATCTACAGAAATGCGATCTGGATGAACAGGTCGAGAAATTCAAAATTGTCACTTCTGTTGTAGAAAACAATCCCAAATCCAAAATACAAGCCAAGGTCCATAGATTTACAATAGGTAGCCTTTTTATCTCTACATAATTGACCCACACACTTTTAGTAAGTATACATGTCTTTTTATGTGCATGGTATCACGATTTCAACAAAGGACAAGACATTCTGTCAAAGTTCACATGTGGAAGGGATCAGTTGGAAAGGAGCTACAGGGATTGGTATCTTTGAATGCAAAATCTTCAAAGATCGCATTATCTAACTGAAGTGTTCTTTACGTATAGAGAAAACAGTCTAACTAGCACACGTTATATGCCCCGCCTTTGAACATAATTTTCGTTTTGCTTTGTTCCGTTCCGTTTTATTCATATTTATATTTATTCTCCCATACACAAAATTACGAAAACCCATTGACAAAATGAAATGTAAAATTCTTTAAGCATCTACTGTACACTCTTAGAGGCAAGGTTCCAGAATGTTCTTACCTTCTTCCTTGAACCCAGAGCACTTCAAGCTCTTTAAATTTGGATGACTGCTGATCTGGTACGCTGTGTCCTTCAGTGGCTCTCCAAATTTGATGGGAGGTTTTCGTCCTATGAGTTCAAGTTCAAAACTAGCGAGAGAAGGGTGATGTTTGATGCAATAGTTCGCTGCAACTATCTCGTAGCTTGATCTCACTGTTATAGAGATCTTGTTCTTTGAGAACATGACAGGAAGGACCTTCTCGGCAACCTCTTGGTTGTTGGCTTCATACAGGGATAGCATAAGAAGTACTTTTTGATCCTTTTTGATCTTCTTGAAAAGGCTGAAAAGAGTATTTGTGTCAAGTTTTTTTAGTTCGGTTATTCCAGCGTAGTACTTCCAAATTTCAGCCATTTCTGGTCGACCAAACTGCTCCCTCCACAGTGGTGCATGTTCTTCATCTGGAAGTTTTGCAATGTGTACTGCAGCGAGCATCTCCTGGATGCTTTTGTGTAAGTAGTGGAATAGACGGACACTACCAGACACTGATTCAACTATTTCAGCAAACAAGAGACCGTATATACTACCACGATTGAGGTATTGTGTCAGGTTGCCAACATCCTGTTCAGTTAGTAGCAGTCTTTGGCCCTTTGTGCTGCTACAACACTCAAATGCTTTGCGGCAGAGTTCATAAAAGCCTGGGAAATCCTCTTCTGAAACAATCAAAAGATCTTGAACGGACATCTTCGAGGGAGGCTTGCTGTTAGAAGGTACAGATTTGCTGTTGAAAAGTTCGGCTACAATGTATGTTCCATATATGCCTGTTTGGGTATCAGGGATACCTTGATCTCCTAGTATGCGGTGAACTTTGCAGACAAACTCAAGTACAATAGGTACTCGGCACATTCCTCGTACATGGGGGAGCTGCTTGAGTTTTTCTTTCAGTTTTATGGCTCTCATTTGTCCATTTTCCAAGTTTTCGAAATATTTATCAATGTACACGTGGATATGTTCTTCTGTGAACCCCAGTATTTCCACATTACGATAGGGGTTTTCAACGAGCTCAAACAGTTCTCCACTTGTTACTGGTCGGGTTGTGATCACAACATCACACTTAATCAGGAATAGCGAAGGGTTACAGCCAGTAAGGATGTCTCGAAGGAACTGACAAGACCTCAGGGACTCATCCAGCTCGTCATAGCCGTCAAGAATGAATAGTACATTATTTCCATAGCCATGAAGAAGAGCATTGTAAACTTTCTTGCTGCCGAGAGAAGGGTATTTCACTAAAAGGTGCTTAAGGCCAAGCTGTTCACCTTCTTTTATTCTATAAACAAGTTCTCTTAGTTCCACAAGTATCACCAGCTGGTAAGTGTTATGTAGTGTCCCTGAAGAGAGATCCTTGCACAATTGACGGGAAAGAGTACTCTTTCCACATCCTGGTGCTCCGCTTATCACGATTCTTCTGCCTGTGGTGGGGCGTTTTTTGTCCAATTTCAATATTTCAGCGTATTTTATTGATTCCAACCTCTTGTGAATGGCATCGATGCCTTGCATTGTGGCGTGAAGAAATGTATTGACTTGTGACTCATTTTTTATCTTCTCTTCTCTCCTGTTTATGACAGCAAGCTCAATATAATCCAGCGTGGGACGATATGGTTTGAAGGGCACTGGAGAAAGCATCGCATAATACTCCTTCAGTTGTAAGGACGCTCCCCTAAATACCTGTGGAATAGACAATATGCAAAGTTATATGTCTACCACCCACAACAATGGGTCATAGGTGTTAACTGTGAATGTGTTTGCATGATTGTATGGTGTAGTATAGGCAGCTGTGATGGGAATCGTCAAACCTTCCGATTACTCGCCTTCTACCGCAATTATAGCCACACTTAAGGCTTTCATCATGACAGAACAGCATTTGCCAAAGACAGGAAATAAGGCCCAACTAATTGAAAGAGTGGCCAATTCTTCTTCAACATGATTAAATCAAAGGTATTTGTGGTATTTGTAGACCTCACCATCATCAAGTGGCAACATTCTAAGACTTGCCATCGGTCGGGTAGACTAGAACGAGTCTCCCAACAGCAGACCAGAAGTTAGTTTGAGGTTATCTACTTGCTATGGGGGCCTATAGTTATTCATAGAACTACCAAACAGGATTGCATCTAGCACAATGTGGACACTTATATCACAAGCAAATGAACTCAGTATTCCCTCTACCATTCACCAAAGTAAGATGTAAGCCTACAATGTGAAGACATTACCCTATCATTGCTATTTTGTATCCCTCAACCTTTCAGCTAGCACTATATAGGAAGTGCCAACTGCAAACCGCGATGTGTGTACACAACTCTGTGTTTCTCTTGCTGCATAGCAGCTCGCACCTTCTATATAGTGCTAGTGTACATGATAAGTAGATCCAGTGTAGCCCTTAGCACATACCGTATGTGTGGAAATTTTCGCGGTACTAAACTTTGGCGGATATATAACTTTGAGGATTTTGTGTTTGTGGGCCAAATCTAATTTATTATTTTCAGTTTAAAAGTTTGAGCTAGAGAGCTGTATCCGTGGTTTTCATGTTTATTATGTATTGTGGACACCTAGATCTCCAACCATCTGAGCAGTTGAAGTTGAAACAACCTTTTACAGATTCAGCATTTCGCTCATAGAGCTCGTGACGGGAATGAAATACAATCGGATCGACAACTTATTAAATTCAGGCTGAACAAAAATACTTGCATCTTGGGTTAATGCTTTATTTAAACTAACACAAAACCTATTGTTCTTGTTCTATCGTAGGCATGTTTTGCAACGTACACTGTACGTCGAAAATAGACGGACATTTTATAATCACAATAATACTACATAATCACGAGTACCATAATAATTTGCTTGCAGATTAAACTTTCACGGATACCACGAAAATTTCCACGCATACAGTAGTAATCTGTTACTAACTTCCGATGGCAAGTCTTGGAATCGACAGTGAGGTCTATAAATACCACTTAAAATCCTAAATTTCAAAGACATTTGTTGCTTTTTTTAACTAATTAGGCCCCATTTCCTGTCGTTGCCAAGGGTATTCTCTAAAGAAAACCTTATGTTCGGCTGTAATTGCCATAGTAGGTGAAAAGAGCTTGAATCTGACTATGCCCCCATGATGAATGAGCAAAGTATGCTGTGTAGTGAGGTGTCCATTCCAGAAACTACAGGATGTATTTGTGTCTCTACCTATGAGATTTGGAGAGACCAAAATTGGGACCACTTTGTTTGGCTTCCATGGTACAGTGAATTCTCGTTAATCCGTCAAACCTTTTAATCCGCCACAATTTCAAAGTATACCAATATAATGACAAGTACCAGTGAATATCCAGTTAATCCGCCAAACTTGCTAATCCACCATCTTCATTGAAAACAAATTGCAGTGGATTAGCAAGCATTCACCATGTGTGGGATTTCGCTTCAAGCAAATCTGTAGTTCCATGTACAGTGTGTATCACGGGAAATGTAACATATCGCAACCTAATGTAATTGAAATTACATATTACTGTAGCTGTAGTGGAATTATAAAGTATTGTTATGTAAAATCGTTCTGAATTGTATTTTGCTAGTAGTTATATTGTAATTCTATCATCATACGTTTCTGTCCATCAGTACTTAAAGTATTACAGTTCAACCTAAACTCTTTCATAATGATGTCATAACATAACATAAATGTACTGCAATGTATATAATCATAATAATATGCGATAATTTATCCAAATATCTCAGGATATACGTATATGTCAGATATATATGTCAGGTTTTCTGTGATATGTACTGTATTTCACAGCATAAAACAACACTTAGCCAGGATATGGGGTTCTCCATAAACGTTCAGAGCTGAGACAGCCTGGCAATTTGGTTGGAGGATATTATACTCTTAAGATATGAAGGATATCTAAATTCAGCTACTTATGACTGACCTATGAGGACTAAAACAAGTCTTAACGTACGTAAACTATGATTACAAAAGGGTCGATTTATGCAATACCATGTGTTTGTTCCGTTTCCCACGTCTGAAGCTTTGGAACAGGTATAAAAGGGGAAGTGGGGCTCATTGCAAATGGCCGCCATTCCTTGAATTTGAAAAGCATGCACAAGGGCAGGCTTCGGCTACTCCTCTCAAATCAAAATCAAATACACAGAAACATTTAAATTTCTAGTAAATCTCAAATACAACCCCGATCATTAAAACAGGACAGAAATATGCTGAATTTTTGAAGCAGCTTTTTCGTGGCCTGAAGAATACAAGAATCCAGTAACGACGGCAGTTTGGGTCTAAGCTACCTTAGACTAGCTATCAATGGCACAATGTACTTTGTAGGGATTCTGAATCATAGTTATGGATAAGCTTGTTATTATGGCAAACACAACTAGAATTACAGCTGAATCAAAAATTAGTGTATTGTGTTTCAGCATAATGGTATTAGTGATGAGCATAATTATAGCATGTACAGAGCAAATAAAACCTACTTCACTTATCTCTTCTTCTGACATTTCTGAATCATGTAATTCACCAGGAGTATGGCTGGTGTGCTTCTGTAATAGGAAAAAAATGGCATTTTCCAAGTATTAGGATAAATGGTTTCCACTATATTCTTGAAAAACACACAAAATAAAATATCCAACCAAAAGATGGGAGATGCCACTGTATGATGTCAGACAAAGAATATAATATAATATCCATCCTAGTAAATACAGTGCCTCTAAAATTAATCGTGGAACAGTAGGTCATTAAAAATTGGAAAAACAGTTCCGTACACATGTACGTACTTTTTTCCAGCTAAATACATTTGTAACTAGCTACAAATTTATGTTTTTTTTTCCTTTTTGATCAGAAATGGATGAGCCAACGGACAATATGTGTACATATGCACATACTATACAATAAATTTGCAAAATAAACATACAAACACATGTTACACATGTACAAGTTTTTTGGTGTAAATGCACACTATGTATTATTCAACTAAACTGCCAGCCAGGTATGCAAGTACAGTGGGACCCCTGTAATCAGGACACCTTGGGTCAGTCTTTTCATGTCCTGATTATAGGGGTGTCCTTATTTCATGGGTTATGTACTTTGGATTGGAATTAATGGACATGCACGACGCGGGGGCGTAACTCGGCGACCATGTTGGGTGGCAAAAAGACACGTTGCAAATAGGGAGCAATACGAAATTTGTCTAGTTGTAAGAGTTCTAGACACTTCATCTTTGAACTAAACCTCAAATTTCTTAGAGACATGAGCTAATACGGTGTCGCAGTAACACGTGACCCCCCTCTACTTCCTAATGATCACATTTTCACCTCAAAATCCCCTGCACGTATGGATTGTCAGGTCCAAAGGTTGGTGGACAAACTGGAGAAAATCTTACAGCCTCAAAAACTTTGATTTCTCCGTTTTATTGTGTATAATTTACTACTGATTTGTATACACTGGTTCATATTTTCCCATCCATTTTACGGAATAACGAAAGTCCGTTTTTCAGGGGGCATTTTACATACATTACAATACGGAGTAAGTTGGTTCCAAGATTATGCGTCTGTTTTAGCGCGGTGTCCGTATTTCAGGGAGCCGGATTATAGGGGTCCCACTGTAGCATATTGTACAGAAAGGGGCATAGACGGTCAGTTGTATGGTATTACGTAACCAGAAGTTCAATGATCCCTATAAAGACTAATTGTGTAGGCCCAAATCCAATAGTATGACCAAAACATACCTCATGACTATGTGCTGGAAGGGAGGAGAATCCACAAGCTTTATCTAGTTTTTCTGCCACTCTGCACAGTAGTTTCACACTCTCCAGTGTGCCATAGTTGTGCAAATGTTGAGCAAGAATGTGCTGAGAATCACTGTCTGTTTGCTGGCTCAAAATACGCTGCTCCAAGTTTCCATCAATAACATTTTCCCGTACCAGGTCTCGACTAATCCCCTTCACATTGACCTGTGGTCCACTTGTGTCATAGAGAACAGAAACAATGGCATCCTTCACAAGTGAATCAGATGAACCTTCAGCCATATGTGGTCCTAAACAGTGAGAAAATAATACAGTAGTAATCTCTGATAAAAATACACACATTTTATACATGTACCACTGACACACAATATGGAATGTATAAGGCCAGGAAAATTCGATTACAAGTTCACTGTCCCTGTTTGCATGCTTCTTTGGCCTCACCATCCAACTCTCATTTCACATTATATGGGTACATGACCCACTCTTAGGACTACTTAGCCACATGAGGTGTAATATCGCACCTTTGGCAGTGTACACATGTAGTGTTGGGCGGTATCAAAAAATATCAGTTTTGGTATATTGCCAACATCATACCACGGTATTACTATGATCACGGTACACCGAGTCTTAAGGTTATAGTTGGACATTGAAATAATTGAGTCCTTGATTTAATAATAATGAAATAAATAAACATAAATATATAAATAAGTAATCCACTACTTGTCATCCTTGTTAACTCGGAGCGCAAAGTGCTTTCAAATATCAGATTTAGTATTCTTCTTATCGATGAGATGAACTTTATTGCTTGGATCCCCGGTATCGCCCGTTCGCTGATCAAAATTTTAACTTGCAGCTGACGACACTGCCATTTTGACAACATTCTCTCATTCCATCTAACAACGTATCATTCCGCACATGCACACTTTTCGCGCTCATAATCATGGCTGTCGCAGCGATAGTTTCGAAGGATACAGAACACATCATTGCAGGGCGAAATTTGATAACCCAGGAATATATTCAATTTACTTAAAGTACCAGTCAAACCTTAGAGAATACCGTGATATCATGATATCTCGGTATAGAAAAAAATCAGCCGGTATCAGAACCGTGCACAAACAATAGCATGGTATTACTATATATTCGGTATACCGCCCAGCGCTATACACTTGTCTGCTGTGAAAAGGACAGTTGTTTAGTGGAGTGGAGTGTTATTAGACCCATCAGATCGTTTTGTGGACCTTTACTACTAGTGTAACTTCAATATTGTATTTTGTACTTATGTACAACTTACTATTGTGTTCTTTTATCAAATATTCTATCTTTAGTGTGTTTTGTGTTTTGTATGCAACAACCTCTCCCACATGCCAATTTGAGACCACTGGAGATTAAACTGTGAATCAAATTTGCATCATCTAATGTAGTACACACAAATGAGAACAATCCCGTAATAGTAGCTAGCCCTCTGGAATGGTTATCCCAGGATGAAAAAGTACTCCCATCCCATTGACAATATTCACCACAGGCCTTGCGCCCTACGTAAGAACTGATCTCTCCTACTAGACCATCCTTATCCCTCTCCACCCCAGGCACCTCATAGGGACGGTCTGGATAGTTGGACTGAATTAGCTTGGATTGTTTGAAACTACACTTATTCCAGGACTACAATGCAGAAAGGCTGTGGTAATCTTGGACGATGAGTTCTCTTAAAAAAGAACGCCCACTAATTGAACATAACCCACCTTCTTTGTGAGTATGTAGTCTACAGCTCCAGGTACATCGGGGGTTGAAAGGCCAAGTCGATCAAAACTGATCATCAAATCCTAACACAGTGGAACAGAAACATCATGGAGTAATTTGACTGTGATATGACAAATTGATAATTATAAGATTGTTCTCAAGTGAACCAGGTCACCAGGTCTTGGTGTCGGACCTTCAACTACTTTATCACTTTACCTTCATTATCACCCACCACGTAACTCGTTCTGATATGATATGATTCACCTTTGATAATAATAACAGTATAGGGTAGCGGAGCCATATCCCGGACACCTAATGGTTCAAATTAGATAGCCTTGGATAGAGAGCATATTGAAACTAACTGAAGGCGTGTTTAGATAGATCTTCTATTCCTTTATTCCATTTTATTCTGTGCTTCGCAGAAATATCCTCTTTTTCTGCAGCCAAGTCATTCTATAACGCAACGCAGGTAGGACATGTCAGCATCGAACGCGGAAACAAATAACTTGCGGTTTTAAAGTTATGTAAACAATGGAATCGCCTAATTTGGGAGCAGGTCACGAGCAGTCACATGACAATTACGTTTCTACAAGAGCCGTCACAACAGAATTCGCAAAATTCACCGTTAAAAAAGTAATATTCTCTTCTAAATTGCACCAACTGGTAGATATAGGATAGTGAATTGCCTCAAAAATGAATCTTGAATGCTTATAGTGAGACTAGCTGTACAGGGATATCGCCGAGTAACAATGACATAATGCTGAACTCGTGACATGCATGACATGTTTGTTGAACTTGAAACGTCACCCACAGAGAAACAAGTAATTCGAGTTCAAAAACTCGTGGGGCTGCCGCCCCCCGCACTCGAAGTACTTGCACGTCTTTTTTAGGTTTAGAAGAACCTTCGCTGAAGTTATTACGTTCGTCGGAGCTCCAGCGCATGAATTCTAGCCGAAATTCTAATTGTCGGCGTTCGAAATCGGCCATCTTTATTTCGCGCAATATAAATTATAATATAAATTCATTGTTGCGGTTACGCGTAGGTACACATATTATATTATATATATATATATATATATATATATATATATCGAGCGTTACATACCGGAAGTCGAAATGCCTGCGGCAGCCCCTAAAAATAGCTTATTACAATCATCCAAATATTTGGCGGCCATTTTGTCGACACCAGCGATGTTGACATGTCATACCTGCGAATGTCGTTTTCCCCATTCCCGGCCATTTTTTCTTGATGTCGGACAGTGGTCTCAAAAGCATTTTATAAGCTGCAAATCACAACTTAAAGGGGGGGGGGGAATGGGCCAAACAAAATTAAACAGTCATGGCATACCCAGACAACGTCTTGAAGATCCTCTTGGTCAGCGATATAAAGGTTAACATACGGAAGATGGTGCTGTCATGTTGAGTGATTCCAAAGGCTGCTGCTGCCTGCCCAAGGCATTTGCCATTTTCCATCTATCACCATCGTTACAGCCTTGTTTGGATAGATCTTTCGTGTTAGCAGGTGCCATAATTTGCACATTCAACAAAACTGCACCATTCACTATTACTGTCCAACAATTGGTATGAAAAAGTACTTTGGATATTTCCATTATTAGCCTCCTACTATATAACTGATGGCGGTGATTTAATGTTAAAATTACCGTTTACCGCAAATTAGTTGGACACTCTATGCCTATTTCGCAGGTCAAAGAAATACGTATATTTCTTAGCTTCGCCTCTATCAGCAAGTGTATTGCGCAATATATAAACTACCGTATAGCGGGAAACTTTGGCGAGGTTTTTAATTTGGCGAATTGGCGATTTTAGGGAAAATCGCCGAATTTAAAATCCGCCATATTTTATTCTGACGTAATCTGACGATCATGGAATTTGTCATGCCGCCAAATTAAAAACTCGCCAATTCGTTCCGGGAACTGATTCGCCAAATTTAATGCTCGCCAAAGTTTCCCGCTATACGGTATGACCATTGCGTCATCTCCTCGATTAGTGTACAGAATACCAGCGCTCTTCGCAGGACGACTGTATTCATTTGAATTAAGATAGTTCAAGTTTCTACCAAGTATGTTATAGCTTTGAAAACTTGGACTGTTCGTTTTTTACCAAACATATTCTAAAAGTGTCCGACTAAAGGCATTATCCGGGATATTGCGTACCTACCCAAACTATAACAACAATAGAAACCCATTGACGAGTTAAATTACCTGTAGTATGACAATAATTTACACCCCGAAGACAGACATCAGCAGCAAACTGTTAAATTGGTTCTTCGTGACGATCTTCAGTAGCCGATTTCTCACACACTGGGATCACTGTCTTATTAGCCACAGGATGGACTATTGAGGACTTTGACCACAGGAATGGTCACGTGATTAACATTGAGCGCGCGTTATCCAAGCAAAAATGGACGACGGTCAGTCTATGCGTAAACTATAGCTACCGAAGGTTGTCTGTGAATCTACTTTGTCTATATCACCTGCATGTTTCATATTAGGAGGATTTCAATCGGAAGAGGACGAACTGGATTATTTGTCTTCTTTGTTTGAAATTGATGACAAGACTAGAAGAGATAACAGTCCACCTTCAGTGGGTATGTATTCGTACGTGTACTTGTATAGAATGTAGTCGACTCGAGAGGCCTCTTCCTGTCTGGAATGTAAGAAGGCGTAACTTGTAGCAAACAATTCATCACCGACTAAATTTACAATGAGGTGTGCCGGTTTGACTCCTTGTGCAATGGTAGAGATAATAGGACGTAGCTCGTACCAGTAGCCCCGTATCAACAGTGGGTGTAGCCATCTGTTCCAATGATTACTGTGTTCAACATAATACCCCTCCTAGCACTCTCCACTCGCTGATCTCCCTTTCTTACACTGTAGACTCAAGGGATCCCTTATTTCGAGATGCTATTCGACTTCCACTTCTTGATAAAGATGAAGCTGGTTCCACTAGTACTGGAGGTTGTGTCAGAAGTGTTTGTGTGTCGGAGTTAGCAGACAAGTCAAAGGACGAGCTTCAAGGTGAGCCCTTGTGAACTGTACGGTGTTGGTAGATGTAGCACCACAATGTATACGTCCATATATCTATATAATCTATATATATAATTCAGTTCGTTTGTTTGTTTGTTCGCGATTCAGCCAAAAACTATTGCACAGGGCGCCACCAAACTCTCAGGGATTAATGAAGTACGGTTCGGGAAGTGTCCTCCACGGGTTAAAATCGACCGTCTAACTGTCCATGTGGAGAGAACCTTCCATTTCCATTTTTTCCTTGGCAACTGATGGCCATTTTTAATTATTGTACGCGTCCCAGTGACTTCCGGTTATCGGGCGACTCAATTGCCTGTCATCCAACAATCAAATTTGAACTTACCGTTGTTATAGCAACTAGCCTCTGTTGCTACCAGTGAAGATGCGCATGACTCGCCGTAGCAAGTGAGCCCGCCTTCGGGCTCACTTGCTCGTACACATATATACATAGTAACATAATGTAATGTCCATATATACACATGTACTTTACATGCATAGTTGACAGGACACATCTTAATGATTTTGTGGAATGACACCAGATGTGACTCTTACCACTCCCCATACACTCAACCTGCATATCCTAAGTGTTTGTATGGAGTATACATCCTTACCTCTTAGGATATCATCATTATGTGAAAGTATTCAAGAATTTTGTGTATATACGTATGTAGTACTTTAGGAAATAGTGTAAAATCATGAATATTATATTCAGTGGTGTAAATTATACAGTAGTTTGTATGTACAACCAGTACCCTCAACTGTGAACTGCTAGGAATGTCCCTCCAGTTCAAGGATGTATTGTCATTCTGTGTCCATCCACGTACTTGTGTAGCTGAGTTGCTTCAAATGAAGTCTGAAATGGACAAGTTGAGACGGCAGTTGGAGTATAAGAATCAAGTGAGAGAGGGGAGGACTGCAGAGGAGAGAGAAACTCACACTAGAGCAGACGTTCGGACCTCGTTAACATCTGATGTGAAAAAGAGAAAAGCACACAATCGAACTACTACTGCTCTATTGACTAAAAACAGTATGTCCTATGTGTATGTGTGGGCATATGTAGTCGTGTATGTGTGTGTGTTTGTCTATGTGTATGGGGGGGCATATAACTTAACCTCCCTGAGCATGTAACTGTGGTTTTTGCTAGCAATTACATGCAATGTGTATAATTTGTTACATATATGTGTGATTTAGTACGTATGTAAATATGCACGTACATATATGGTATGTTACAGATATGCAAATACACATGTACATACACATGTAAAAGTATGTACATTGAAAGTAACTTCTTGTACATGTATTGTATTGACAATGTATTGATCTCCCAACCCTCCAGAACTATCACTGACACTGGATGGTCTCCACAAGGCCTCTAGGAACATAGGAACAAAACCTTCTTCCAAATCAATTCCTTAGATAAAAGCCCAAGAACTACTGGAGAAGAGGAAGAATGAATTGACTGAAACTGACAATGGTAGTAAGGTAGTGACAGAGAAGTACTCTGGACTGATGATCAGGTGAAATGATGATTTGGATGTACTGCTACCTGTGTGTGTGTGTGTGTGTGTGTGTGTGTGTGTGTGTGTGTGCGTGTGCGTGTGCGTGTGTGCATGTGCATGTGTGTGTGTATGTGTACATGCATGTGTGTGTGTGTGTGTGTGTGTGTGTGTGTGTGTGTGTGTGTGTGTGTGTGTGTGCATTAAAGACTTTGTTCTCTGGACTAAGAATACTACATACACATACATGTGGGCTAAGAACACTGCATACAATTGTCCACTGTACATTGTACAAGTGCCAACAGCAGCTCCTATTGTGCAGGAATCCTTTTCTTAGCAAGTCTGAAATGGATGAGAGGATGGAGGGACGTAAGATGGTCAAGGTACCTCGCATAGTTGCAAAGGTCAAGGATGGAGACATTGAAGGAGACTGGGTCACTATTGGTGTCATTGTAGATAAACTACCACCAAAGGATTCTGTTAAAGTTAGTATGCAATGCAAACACACACACACACACACACACACACACACACACACACACACACACACACACACACACACACACACACACACACACACACACACACACACACACACACACACACACACACACACACACACACACACACCTTATTCAGCTTCACACATACCCATTTTCCCACTGTAGTATATCCTTGTACCTCTGTGTTGTTGTTGTTGGCCGCATGTACTACAGGGTGATAAGTATTCAATATTGAAGCTGTCTGATCTCTCATCTCTGGCCAATGTTGTGACATTGTTCCTCTTTGGAGACGCACACATGCAACACTGGAAGATGTCAATTGGTACAGTAATTGCTCTGCTCAATCCATCTCTGAAGGCAGAAGTCAAGAATAAGGTACGTAAATGTACAAGTGTATATTTGTGAGTGTGTACATACTTGAATACATTGCTATACATCTATGAATATTATGCATACATACTGTACCCATGTGATCATCAGCCTGTTACTGTACTTACTGCTTGTCCCCATCAGGACCAGGTATCAGGTATCCCCTACACACTCTCACTGGATCATCCCGATAAGCTGATGGAAGTGGGGCAGTCCTGTGATTTCACACAGTGTAAAGCAACTGTTAAATCGGGTGGGAGAAGATGCAACAATTTTGCAAATATGTACGTACATGAATCTACGGTACCTTCATATATTCTACATGCATACATACAAGTGTACAATGCATACGGTGACTATTACATACATATGTACAGTGAATTCGTGTTCATCCACTTGTAGTCGTCTAACCTTTTTATTCACCACAATTTCTCAATGCCAATGTAGTATTGAACATCCAGTTAATCCACCAAATCATTAATCTGCCATACTTTATGTTATCTAGATTAATGAGTATTCACCATATATACAAAATTTACATTTGTAGACGTATGCATATTCCCAACCAGGGATGCTGCATGTACGCAGGCCATTCCTCATAATCCTCTATTCACTTGATATTGAACTCCTCTTCCTCCACAGGAAAGACGGTGGTTACTGTGACTATCATGTACACGGAGCCTACAGGAAGATGCAGGGTGGAAGGGGGGAATTCCAGTCAGGGTGGGTGATGACCACTAGCACATGCTGTACAAGTGTGCAAGTAGTGTTCACTGGAGGTGCTAATCACTGGTAAGGCCTCGGAAGGAGTGGTGAAGGACACTCAAGTGTCCACTGACCACAGGAGATTTGGTGCAGTTACGTACATTCAGTATTTGCAGTACACTTGTTAGTCTGTAGCTGGATGTTAGGATATGTGAGCCATTACTGAAGGAACTCTCTATCCCCTTCCCAAACACACCAGCCTTCCTCTGTTGGGCTACTAATACCAAGAGATCAGCTGTTGTCCTTGTGCTTCCTGTAGATATGGTCCCTCCCATGCTGGTGGTCTAGCCAAGTTGAAGAAATCATTGAAGAATGAAGGTTCCTATTCATCCTCTTCACTGAAAGGAGTGGTCCCTCCAAGTAACAGGCTGTTTGCTCCAGGAGCTCAGGAAGAAGCCACCATGGTCACTTCTGAGTACAAGGAGAAGCGAAAGGACAGACCTCTGGTACAGAAGAAGGGAGGCATCATGGTTTCTGAGGGATCAGATGTTCAGTGAGTTCACAGGCCCTCATTCTGATGTTTATCATGTACAGAGTAATGCTGTACAGAAACTCCTGAACCAAGAAGTTAGTAGTAGTGGTCTCATTAGAGGTGGTCTTAAGTTGGATCCTACTGTACATCGTATATGCACATCTGGTTGTGTGTACATACGTTTAACATATGTACATACGTACTTGTGAACTTTGAAGACTGTTAGTGTACATGTGAATAGAGTGTATACAGCCTGTACTATCTACTTACATGTAGCTATAATTTTGTCTCCTTTTTGACAGTAAATACCTGCTTCAGAGCCAAAGTGTTGGGGCTAGAAATTTGAACAAGGCATTCAAATTTGAGGAGGAGAAGAGAAGTGAGTGTCTGTGAGTGGTGTACGTATATTTCTTTCAGGGAAACTTTAATATGAAGGGATGGGGTATAAGTGCTTTAACATACGTATAAGAGAAAATGGTGAAAGGAGATTCATGTAGGTCTCTATAGTACATGGTACAGTACATGGGATCCGGTGTGGATTTGGTGTAGGTATGCTGAGAGGTACTCACACCTCCTGGGATTGTGAGTTTGGGATTTAGGCCTTCTGGCAAAATTTCGAAGGGGACTCTTTTCCAAGTTAATTAACCCTTGCTGTGCTTCTCCCCCTCCTCCCTCCCTTGAATGTAGTCTACACAGCTCGTACATCATGTAATGGTTTGTGTGTTGAGTCAGGTTATCGACTATCACACAATTGTACATTACAACACACACACTGTGTACCTATGTCCCCCTCAAACATGCTGTGCACTGCTACAGTACATTGATACGTGTTTCTTGTGTTCAGTTGACAGTGAGAACTCCACAATGAGTGCCAGTGATGTCTTGAAGAAACAGAAGGATTCCTTGCAGTTCTCCCCCAAGCTGGCACCAAGCAGAGCTCAGCCTGACTCCAAGAAGAAGGTTCTGTCTCATTTGTTAGGTCGAAGAATCTCATCAGGTGGAGAAGTGGACCTGTCCAGAGGTATTGAACTCACTCCTTCTGCTCAAAAGGTACTGAGTATTTAGTAGGTACTGCATATTTAATTTTCATTGTACCTCAGTGTAGATATTGGTTAACATACATATATACGTACATAGTATGTATGTGTGTGCACTCATAGATACAATACTTGACTGTTGTGTGAGTATTGTATCAGATATCTTTGAGTATTCCACCTCGATTCACCTCAAATCTGAGCACATACATACAGTCCATACATAACTGCTCCCTATGAGCTACTCACACACGTATACACGCTATTGTATCAGCACTCAAGAACACAGTACATGAGGAGACCATACTTCACTCAGCACTCAAGCACACAGTACATGAGGAGACCATACTTCACTCAGCACTCAAGCACACAGTACATGAGGAGACCATACTTCACTCAGCACTCAAGCACACAGTACATGAGGAGACCATACTTCACTCAGCACTCAAGTACACAGTACGTGAGGAGACCATACTTCAGTCAGCACTCAAGTACACAGTACGTGAGGAGACCATACTTCAGTCAGCACTCAAGCACACAGTACATGAGGAGACCATACTTCACTGTGCATATCTGCATTATTTGCTTCAGGCAAGAGCCTTACTGTATGTCAAGAAGAATGGTCCTCTGTCCAAGAAGGACCCGAATGGTCCAGGAAAGAGGGATTTGTCTGAGAAAAAGCAGCAGCTGATTAGGAAGAGAGTATTGGAAGGATCAGCTCAGAGCGTCCCTGATTCTGGTCAGCTTTCATAGGACAATGTACTTTTATGTAGTTTTTCTACCTTCTTACTGGTTTTAGATACATACGTACACATGCAGTACGTACACCATTGTAGTCCCTAGCTCATGTGCTCTACATGTCAACCAGTACTGATAGCAAGTACCTCTGATAACAAGTACAGCCAGACCCTGTGTTCTCTTGATGTACTTACTGAGCAAGTTGGACTGTAGGTAGCTCGAATTTCCCTCCAGTATGTGTGTTTCATTGAAAATTGACTCAATCTCGCCCAGTGTTCTCCTCAAGACAAATAGCACAAGCTGATGAATGTGCTGAACAAGTTGTACTGTACTCACATACGTACATAAATTTGTACACAGGTGTTGATGTAGAGAGTACTGCTAAGAAGAAACCCAAGTTTGACATGAATTCAGAGGAAGTGCAGAAAATTATTAATGCAAAATCATCCCATAATTGGGAAGCTGAGGAGGTGTGTGTGTGTGTGTGTGTGTGTGTGTGTGCGTGCGTGTGTGTGTGTGTGTATGTGTGTGTGTGTGTGTGTGTGTGTGTGTGCGTGTGTGTGCGTGACTGAGTGTGTGTGTGTGTGTGTGTGTGTGTGTGTGTGTGTGTGTGTGTGTGTGTGTGTGTGTGTGTGTGTGTGCGTGACTGAGTGTGTGTGTGTGTGTGTGTGTGTGTTGCATGAATGCATGTGCATTTGAAAGGCTTTCAGGGGAGTTTGGACCTTTCTCCTCTTGGAAACATTACTGCCCTAACCTTAGCAATTCACCCACTTACATTGAAAATATCTGTAGTAACATACGTATATTGTAGAATTTGAATCCTGCTCACTGCCCCTTCATAAGCAACATACATGTGCAGTGCTATTGTTGCCTTACCCACTTACCTGCTTGTAGGAGGAATGGGAACAGCAGCAAGCCTACTTTGAGCACTTGGAGAAAGTGGAGGCCTTGGAGGAGAAGATGAGGTCCATCACTGAGATCAGAGTCAATGTTGTCCAGTGTCAGCAGGTGAGACTGAGCAGAGTAGACCCATTCACCAAACCGACCTATACGTGAATACATACGTACTTAAGTAGTATGTACGTATGTATTTATGGGGATTTAATGTACATGCATACATACGTATGTACAAGTATCAGAAATATGACTTAATCAGTTACGTGCAATCCTCTACACACTGCCTTTTACCTAATATCCTCTTCACATGCACTGCCTCCTACCTACTATCCTCACATCCAGTGCGACTATGTTGCTGAGGGTTCCAGTGATCTGTGCAGGAGAGAAAATCACAAACTGATGAGGTTTAAAGCTCTTAAGAAGTTCTTTGAATGTCAAAATTGCAAGCATCGTACGGTCACCTACAATGAGATCCTGCCCAGCAAACCTTGCAGGTGTGTTGTGTGTGTAGTGGCTAGTTACCAGTCTCTTACTGTAGTGAAACTCACATTCACTCCTTGAGTGTCAGAGACGTTCCTTAGATTAGCATACACAAAAGCAGTGCGTAGTAGATGACATTGTTTAGACCACTTAAACATGGGTAATTGGGTAGCTGTCATACAGTAAATACGTATGATACTATCTTCATCAGAAATTATGTGCTGACATACCAAGGTTTAGTGGTACTGTAGCTCATGAAACAAACACCCTTGAGGCAAGTTTCAATTGCTGCCCACCTACTCGGCTTAGTCACAGCATGTTGCTAAGGCTTGGCCCTTTTGTCTATTCACTATTCACAATACCCTTTGTGGGTATTCCAGCGGTAATTCATTTATCATTATCTTTTGTATCTTACTTGTGGTTTATAAGCAAAGGAAGAAACTGATGAGCATTTTTTTGCTTCAATACTGATCCAATATTTTTGAAAAATGTAACAGTCATTGCTGATCTCAAACTGCATGTTGTGCACTGGTTACAAATATTTTGATGTGTTTGGTGTGGGTGTTAGGGAAGGTTTGGTTTGGGTTAATTGATAAATAACCCAAAGATTTTGACACTGAGATTATTATGAGGTATCGACCCCTACAGACTAACCTCAGTATTGACCCTTAGCCTGGTACTTGACTCGAGGGGTTGATACTGAATATTGACACTTCAAATTAACCTCAGGGCTTGACTCCCACATGCAGGCCGGGCTGAAGGGTTGATATCTGACCCCTACATGCAAGCGAGACTGAAGGTTTGACATCAACCCTTTGGAATGTTCATTGTTAGGAGTAATTGAGTGAGAACAAGGCAGGAAATTAGTAAACACATTTCTGTTGCATGTAATACTGTATGGATGGAAAGTTTTGCAGGACAACTTTCGCAAATTACTCAATTTCGTGAATTTCGTGAAAAAAGGTTTCACGTTTTAAATGCCCGTTGCATTAATTGATTGTCAGACAATTATGTCATTAGGTATTCACAAATAAACTTTTGTGAATACCAGTTTCTTCATGAAATTCATGAAACGTTTAGACCATGAAACTTTCCCACTATACAGTACATATTTGCAGTATAAATTGCATTATTGCAATATCATTCACTACGCCAGGATATAACTATTACATATGTACATACATACTTGTGAACTTTGAAGACTGTTAGTGTACATGTGAATAGAGTGTATACAGTCTGTACTATCTACGTACTTACATGTAGCTATAATTTGTCTCCATTTTGACAGTAAATACCTGCTTTAGAGCCAAAGTATCAGGGCTAGAAATTTGAACAAGGCATTCAAATTTGAGGAGGAGAAGACAAGTGAGTATCTGTTAGGTTGAGGGGATGGTACATGTGCTATAAGCTTAAGGTCAAAGGTTAATGAAGCCTATTTAAAACTGGGGAAGGCACCCAGTAGGCACCCAGTAGTGCCGTGTATGTACATATGCATCATACTATGTGTTATTGTGCATTTGTGCATACGTACCTACCATACGTATACAGTGTGCATCATTCTACAGGCATGGTACACATGTATGTACGTATGTAATAGTTGCACCCTCCCTAGGCGTGTTGCAACAGACATGAGGTACTGATTGGGTACCATAAAAGGCAAAACCCAGTGTAGTCACCAGAAAGAAATTAAAAAAGGGTGCACTAATAGGTTATTGGGTTATTTATATAGCATCACAGTGTAAATGTTGAGACACCCCTAGTATTAATAAAATAGTTGAACCACAAGGACGAGGATGGTTATGATGAAAAATTGGAATTTGACAACATTTTAACACATTACACTGCACTAATGTAGTGTAATGTAGGCATTGTTATGTGGGCAATTACTTGCTAGATTAGCACCAATGCATGATGTTGATTGCACCAATCAAAGCAATATTTTGTGCACTCTGGATTTTTTGAAAAGCTTGCACAATTCCTCCTCTGAGCTTTGCCTCGACAGCCCAACAGCAGAACAAAACATGCCACCAGCGCCAGATGCATCATCAGTATAAAGCACAAATGGGATATCCCTACCCCATTCAGGACTAAATCCTGTCAGTTTGTGTTTAACTTGGGGTAAATTGTTGTTATCAGCACGTCTCTTGCTCATCGAGATTAGAAATACGAAATAATAATAGGTGCAAGTTCTTTCAAACGACACGTGTGGGTACATGTGAACTTGGTTAATTAATATGTATAAAAATGTCATCAATCTGTCTGTTTTGCATACGCGCATACGTTTATTGCCTTGCATTATCTAAACAGCTGATACAAGGGGAGCAAAGGATCATTACAAATAAAGTCAAATTTCAAATCTAAAAGGGGTGGGCCACCCTGCAAATTTCGGCCTGGCAAGAACACTGAAACCCAGATACTTCCTCAGCTTTATCTGCTGTGGTACACCTTGGTAGGATGCAACTGTAACATAAACCTATCTGGTGACCTTAATGATCTGTTGTTTGTGGCGTATGTACATACCCATGCACTCTTCTTGTATGCGCATATTCTTTTTCCTTCAATCCACTCAGCAACCAGGTTGCAAGTGCATAGTGTATACTATCCTACAGGTATTGTACCTATGTACATACATAAAAGGCATGGGATGCAGTGTATATGTCCCTAGAATTCCCTATAGGTATTTCATTCAGGGAAACTTTCATATGAAGGGATGGGGTATAAGTGCTATAACATACGTATAAGAGAAATGGTGAAAGAGATTCATGTAGGTCTCTATAGTACATAGTACAGTACATGGGATCTGGTGTGGATTTGGTGTAGGTGTGCTGAGAGGTACTCACACCTCCTGGGATTGTGAGTTTGGGATTTAGGCCTTCTGGCAAAAGTTCGAAGGGGGTACTCTTTTCCTAGTTGATTGACCCTTGCTGTGCTTCTCCCCCTCCTCCCTCCCTTGAATGTAGTCTACACAGCTCGTACATCATGTAATGGTGTGTGTGTTGAGTCAGGCTATCGACTATCACACAATTGTACATTACACACACACTGTGTACCTATGTCCCCCTCAAACATGCTGTGCACTGCTACAGTACATTGATATGTGTTTCTTGTGTTCAGTTGACAGGGAGAACTCCACAATGAATGCCAGTGATGTCTTGAAGAAATAAAAGAAGTACGGAAAATTATTAATGCAAAATCATCACATAATTGGAAAGCTGAGAATGTGTGTGTGTGTGTGTGTGTGTGTGTGTGTGTGTGTGTGTGTGTGTGTGTGTGTGTGTGTGTGTGTGTGTGTGTGCATGTGCGTGTGCGTGTGCGTGTGCGTGTGTGTGTGTGTGTGTGTGTGTGGCATACGTACGTATGTGTGTGTTTTGTGTACTTTTGTGTGTTGCATAGATGCATGTGCATATGAAGATTTTTCAGTGAGTTTAGACCTTTCTCCTCTTGGATACATTACTGCCCTCACCTTAGAAATTCACCCACTTACATTGAAAATATCTGTAGTAACATACGTATATTGTAGAATTTGAATCCCGCTCACTGCCCCTTCATAAGCAACATACATGTGCAGTGCTATTGTTACCTTACCCACTTACCTGCTTGTAGGAGGAATGGGAACAGCATCAAGCCTACGTACTTTGAGCACTTGGAGAAAGTGGAGGCCTTGGAGGAGAAGATGAGGTCCATCACTGAGATCAGAGTCAATGTTGTCCAGTGTCAGCAGGTGAGACTGAGCAGAGTAGACCCATCCACCAAACTGGACTGTACATGAGTACATACCATACGTATGTACTATCTATTCATACGCACATATTTGTATGTACATACACATGTACGTAAGCAAGTTTCAGGAACATGACTTATAATCGGTTTCATACGTATGTATGTATGTATAGATGGATATATATGTATGTATGTAGATATCATCTGTTCATCTCTCCGTCCAGTTGAGTGAGGAACATTGGGGACCTTTATAGATCCACTCACAAGTACACTTCTCACCAAAATCAAATACTCAGTTTTGAGGCAGATATTCTGTTTTCTGTCTTGTCCAAGAACCAGGACGGCTGGTGGCTTGTGCGTGACGAACTAGGAAGAGAAGGCTTGGTTCCTTCAACTTACCTTGTGAAGCACTTGGTTAGTCTTCTCTATTCTGTTGTAGTATGTAGTGATGTACAGTATACTCTGTGTGAAGAGTGCTGGTAGTGATGTGTACTCTGTGTGAAGAGTGCTGGTAGTGATGTATACTCTGTGTGAAGAGTGCTGGTAGTGATGTATACTCTGTGTGAAGAGTGCTGGTAGTGATGTGTACTCTGTGTGAAGAGTGCTGGTAGTGATGTGTACTCTGTGTGAAGAGTGCTGGTAGTGATGTGTACTCTGTGTGAAGAGTGCTGGTAGTGATGTGTACTCTATGTGAAGAGTGCTGGTAGTGATGTGTACTCTGTGTGAAGAGTGCTGGTAGTGATGTGTACTCTGTGTGAAGAGTGCTGGTAGTGATGTATACTCTGTGTGAAGGGTGCTGGTAGTGATGTATACTCTGTGTGAAGAGTGCTGGTAGTGATGTATACTCTGTATAAAGAGTGCTGATAGCGATATGTACTCTGTGTGAAGGGTGCTGGTAGTGATGTATACTCTGTATGAAGGGTGCTGGTAGTGATGTATACTCTGTGTGAAGAGTGCTGGTAGCGATGTGTACTCTGTATGAAGAGTGCTGGTAGTGATGTGTACTCTGTGTGAAGGGTGCTTGAATACATATGTGATGGCTACAAGAATGTATGTTTTTCATACGTTGCTCTTCACAGGTGAGCAACCAATTGTGTTATTCTGTGTAATTTTCACTTGCAACATGGGATTGTTGTCTGCACGTCACAAGGTATACACAGGTCGTCCAACAATCCAAAGAGCAATGTTCTCACTCACCTTTGGTTGTATTGGGAATTTCCTGCATATGTAGTCCATGTTAGATTCAGATGAATACGCCCATACATATATAAGTACCTATGTACAGTATGTATGTATGTATGTATGTAGTACATAGTTCATATTTACTGTACACACCTAATGTACTTGTGTGTGGACGTGTACATATGTACGTTCGTATGAAAGATTGCAATTGCTGAGGAATAATCTGGTTTACTGCAACTTACTCTATACGTGTCCCCGGCAAGGAAGGTGGTCTAGTGACAATAGAGATTATGATGCCAATACTCATAATGTCACCAAAAAGTGTTAATAATACCCTTACGTTGAAGTGTCAGAGTTACCTACGAACATTTTTGATGTTTTTGATGGTGTAAAATGTTCTCCATTCCCACTAGACGGTCCCTCCTTGCCCTGGATGCCTGGTGGGAGGGTCATAGCAGGCCGGACTAGTTGGAGATGGGGCTGAAGCCAAATGTACATAATGTAAAAATAATATAGTTTTCATAACAGCACTTTTTAATCAGTAGTTCTATGTACTGAATGTATATGGTTACAGCTGAAGCTTGTTTCAAGTCCCCGTCTACCAAGCTCCCTGTGTAGACAGTACATGCACAACTACGTACGTATGTGCCACAATCCATCAGATGTCACTTCATGTCACAGTTCATCAGTTGATCACAATACATCACTCCACTAGTTCACAGGCTTCCATGGTTTGTGCTGACTAGCAAGGTGTTCTACAACTCCTGGAGTGGTTCATTGGTGGCCACATATACTGAAATTACATGTAAATGTCCATACAAATGTATTTTGAGTGGAAATGTTCCTAATATTATGTATGTATGTTCTAACATAATCTTGTGTATAGGTAATTTCAAATGTAGGTAAATATGGACATATTCTGTATTCTGTTTGGTGGTTGCCTGTCATATCACATAACATGTTTATTTCTGCATCAGCTGGCTTCTTCCAGTGGACTTACTCCTACTTGTGCACATGTATGTATGTACATATGTATGTGTTTGTGTCTGTACTAGGAGCCTCCAGTGAAGAAATCAACAGAGGGAATTTATGAAGTAATTCACACTTTCAAATCAAATGAACTTAGGCAGTTGAGTGTCATTCCAGGAGATAAGGTGGGTATATGTACTAATTGAGCCTGTGGCATGTACGTATATACTCATTGTGAGAATGTACATACGTACGTACATTTTGATGTGTACATGAAGTAACACGTGCAGTATGTATGTAGGTATGTATGAAGTGGATAGATGCAAACACATGCACACACATATGAATACTCAGGCACACCAAATA
>OZ026555.1:1927781-1982781 GCA_964020155.1 Chondrilla cf. caribensis | reverse complement strand
GGTAATGTGTGTGAGTACGTGTGCATGCCTTCACACTTTGTCCTCTCTCATCTCCGTCCCCTTCTCCAGTGGTTACTATACCTCTCCCTCTCCTCTTTAGTTACACACTCACTACCTCTCCCCATTTCCCTTTAGCTACGCACTCACTACCTCTCCCTTTCCTCCTGTAGCTACGCACTCACTACCTCTCCTCCTGTAGCTACGCACTCACTACCTCTCCCTCTCCTCCTGTAGCTACACACTCACTACCTCTCCCTCTCCTCCTGTAGCTACGCACTCACTACCTCTCCCTCTCCTCCTGTAGCTACGCACTCACTACCTCTCCCTCTCCTCCTGTAGCTACGCACTCACTACCTCTCACTGCTCCACAAACTGATTGGCAGTACAGACTATGGAGAATCTCTTCACAGAAGGGATGAGTTGACTGCTTGTCTCAGTCGAATCTTTTCCGAAGAAGAAGAAGTCAAAGAAGACAAGAAAATAGTGAATCAAATTTGGAAGGACTTTCCTCAGTGTTTTCAGTTTGTGTCATCAATTTAGAGAAACAGCTATAGCCACTGCAGCTGTGCTAGATGGTCATTTGTACAGAAATTGATAGTCTTTATATTGTTTATTGTGTATAGCCAGTGTAATTGTAGCTATCAGTTATGTGTTGGAGTACAATATTACTTTTAACTACTATCAGTCATACAGTGTAATATACAGAGTATGCGTATTACATATATCAGATTCCTGCAATGTATATTGTGTACATAGAGGAGTGATTTTATATACATACATGTTTGTAGATACCTATACAGGGTCCATACTTAATTATAATAATAATAATAATACAAGTATATAATTATTAGTTTATTGCATATACAATGTCATAATAATTATACTATCCAATGCACATAATGACAATAATAATAACAGTTACTATACTTCTTAGTACCTTAAAATACATACCAAACTGGACATGTATTCCTCATGCTTCAGACTTAGCTGGAGGTACTACTATCAGTATACTGTGCATGCAATCATAAGCTACACGTAGTGTACATGCATATGGGCTATTATGTCAAGAATAAGTAAATGCATGCATCAACATGGTCTGATGTTCATGAACAACAATTATTATTGAACAACACTATTTACACAACAAAATAAAATAGTGATCATTAATATCAATAATAATAATAATAATAAATTAACAGCTACGATAGGTAACTCAGAGATGCATGGCAGTAAACCATGACATGTGACCAAACACAGACCAAATAGTCCTGGTGTACACTGTCCTGACGGTCCTGGTGTACACTGTCCTGATGGTCCTGGTGTACACTGTCCTGACGGTCCTGGTGTACACTGTCCTGATGGTCCTGGTGTACACTGTCCTGACGGTCCTGGTGTACACTGTCCTGATATTCCTGGTGTACGCTGTCCTGACGGTCCTGGTGTACGCTGTCCTGACGGTCCTGGTGTACACTGTCCTGACGGTCCTGGTGTACACTGTCCTGACGGTCCTGGTTTACACTGTCCTGACGGTCCTGGTGTACACTGTCCTGACGGTCCTGGTGTACACTGTCCTGACGGTCCTGGTGTACACTGTCCTGATATTCCTGGCGTACACTGTCCTGACGGTCCTGGTGTACGCTGTCCTGACGGTCCTGGTGTACGCTGTCCTGACGGTCCTGGTGTACACTGTCCTGACGGTCCTGGTGTACACTGTCCTGACGGTCCTGGTGTACACTGTCCTGACGGTCCTGGTGTACACTGTCCTGATATTCCTGGTGTACACTGTCCTGACGGTCCTGGTGTACACTGTCCTGATGGTCCTGGTTTACACTGTCCTGACGGTCCTGGTGTACACTGTCCTGACGGTCCTGGTGTACACTGTCCTGACGGTCCTGGTGTACACTGTCCTGAGGGTCCTGGTGTACACTGTACTGACGGTCCTGGTGTACACTGCCCTGTCGGTCCTGGTGTACACTGTGTTTAAGGTGCTGATATTGATACTGCATGACCTGTTGTGGAATACCACTAACAATGATGACTGGTGTACAACAGGTACTGTGTGTATGTACAGTACACACAATAGGGCATGAAGCCCCAAGAAGTAGCTATGTAAGGATGCGTGTATGGTAAACACTGTTGTGTATGTTCCCACACATGTAGAACATGTAAATTACGCAAGATATTTACAGTTGAACCTCTATTTAAAGGACACTATAAATGAAGGACATAATAGAAATGACCTGCATACAAAGGACAAATTTGATCACCAAATAGACTTTGCTATTGTGCTAACACATGTTTCATCTCTGAAGAGTGGACGATCACTTTACAGTGAACAAAATGGCTGGTATCAACATGTCCTTTATTAAGAGGTTCCACTGTAGCTAAACTTGAAAAGCACTCACTAGCACACCACAAATGATACAAGTAACCATTTCCCTTTCTAAGGAGCCCATAACCAGACAACACAATAATGTGAGTATTACGTACAATAACTGATTTCAAAAGGACAGACCAACTGCAACCTCTCCTGTCAAGCTTTGTATGAGATGAGAGTACTTGTATGCTATGTGATACCTTCATGGTCAATGGCTCTATAGTACATGTGGTACCACCATGCAGACTGAATACAATAGGACATATACTGAAGTACTCACTTTAGCTAGTTGAGGTGTTGACAGGCTGTTCCAAGTCCCTTTTCATATCTCGACCTAGACTAGACATATTAGGGTAGCCGGTCAGGTTTATCATAACATTGCATAGTTTAAGGAGACTGTCTCTGTCAGCATGTGATCGGAGGTGTAGAAACAATAGCTGAGTTCCAGTAGTAGAGTCCACATTTTGCAACTGATGAGAGAGATATGGGGGAATAATCCCCTCCATTAACAATTTGAGGACAATCGCATGAGAATCAACAAATTGGAGAAATCTGTACTTGTACTTTTCCATGAACTGTTGACAGTCAAATCCTGACCCTCCAGCTAGAGGAACACAAGAAGACAGACATGACAACACTACACAAACACTGCATAGGGATGTACTGGATGTATTCAATTGACTGTGACTCCTTCAGTTTGTCACAACATGAAAACATTACAGGATACCACACTAAAGTACACATGTACTGTACATTCAATGTACTGTAACTCACAGAGGGTAGGAGGATGACTGTAGTGTGTACTGGGATATGGAGGATGTGGTTCATAGTACTGTGGAGGGTAGGACAGTGAGGATGGTCCTGGCAGGTCCTCTGTTGGGAGTGGTCCTTGAGGAGGGGGAGGAGTGTAGACTGGGTTTCCCCAACTGGAAGGGAGACCTGTTCTAGGCTGACTTGGATGAAAGGGAGGTTGGTTGTATTGGATAGGCTGTAGAGAAGGGTGTCCATACTGGGGGTGTGGAGGGAGGATAGATTGAGGGTATGAGACAGACTGGGGATTTGGGAAATGCTGTAACATTCCAGGTCTTTGTAAGCTATAGGGATTTTGTCCAGGTCCCCAAGGTCCATGAGGACTGTAGATGTATTGTGCCAATGGATGTGGTGTTCTAGCCATAGGTTGGGTTGGCCACTGAGGTACAGGAGGTGGGTAGGATTGCTGTGGACCACCACTGGAAGAGAGGTGGTGTGGAGATGCTCTTTGAAGAGGTCCAGTCAATGTTGACTGATTCACAGTACCAGGTGAAGGGGAGTTCTGATGAGGGATTGACATCTGAACATCACGTGATGGATGAAGTGCTGGAGACACTGAATATGACACAACTTGGTCAGTCCGTCCAGCTGAAGTCTGAAAAATAAAATAATTCATACGTAAAATAGGTGCATGTGCAGTATGTACAGTATGGGTGCAATATGTATTGTATGTACATGTAGCAGTTATACCATGCTTTCATTGTGTACTGTGCAGATGCACTAAGTGTTGGGAATATATTGTCCGAGGCTAATCTATGCCTAACACTTAGTACATCCGCACAGTACACACTGAAAGCGGGGTATAACTAGTATGTACCCTGAAGGCACATTCGTTTACTCGGGCTGGTATCGATGGAGGTTTACAACAATGAGCAGCAAGAAGGCCTAATAACACTGCAGTTTGCTCGGTAAATTTAACATTCTGAAGCATGTGGGTTCAGCAAATTTTTTCATTTGTTCGGTAATTATCCGAGGCTTGTTAGATTAATTAGTGCCACTTACTGATATACTGGAATACATCACAAATGTACCCCAGTACATTGTGAATGTACTCCTGTCGGCACTTTCGTAGTTGATTTAAAACACCAACACATTGGGGTACATACGTACAATATAACAGTCCACAATGAGTAATGTAAGTAGGCATGTATGCATTGTGGACTGTTAGTGTATAGTGAGAATAAGTATTCAGTAATTAATGTCAACTTGTTACTATACTACAAAAGCACTAGTACACACTAGCACAAATGGTGCCAATAAGTACCGGCAATCTTCAGTACAACATACACTTCCTCCACTAGACTACAGTACACCACATCTACTCACACTCATTTCAAGTACATACCATAGGTCTGGTGTCCATCTGTTGAGGCATATCTCGAGGTGTAGCAGATGTTGATAAAGATGGACTTTGTCCAGTCTCTACAGCAATGAAAACAGCAAACAGATGTGAAGTAGCAAATGTGAAGTAATTTTATGTTATGTTAATCTTATTTTGACTGGGGAGACCTTTAGCTTTAGGCTACTTTTCAAGGTACCTGGTAATGACAGTACAAGCACATATAATAAAAGTGAAATGATAGAATAATGAAGTGATTGAATGCTAGGTTTCACATACATGTATACAAAATAGTACTCAAAACAAACAGTAATCCATCAACCTAACATTTATACATACGCTATGGTGCACAGAAAAATGTACCTGTTATCACCTGATGATGACATACATTGAAAGCACCACCAGGACAGCCCTCACAATTGCAGTACTCTCACTGTTTATTATCCTTGTAAAGAAACAAGGACTCACAGCTGATTTTAGTCAAATTGGATCACACTCATCCAAATTCTTTTTAAAAACAACTATTGTGAACAGTTGGCCTCGATATCAACTAATGAGAAAGCATAAACCTTTCTTTGTCCATGAAATGTCAATAACCTTCAGCGATAAACTAGTTACCACTTGGCTTTCATACTACATACCGTATATATTGTACTCACAGATAACAGGTTCTACCATCAATTGATGGTGTACATTACCTCAATCAAATGCTATAGATTCTAAAGTAAAATGCCATTTATATGTAAATGGAGTTAACATGACTGGGCTGGGGTGGCTAAGGTGCCGGCTTTCGATTGTTGGACAATCTGTTGTCATATACCCAACCTCTCAGATGAGGTCTGTCAAGGTATAATTAGGGGATATTAAGGATATTCAGCTGATTGGTAACATGGGAGCATTGCATCATCCTGTATGATAGCTATCATGGTGGTGTGGATGTTTGATTGCTCAGTAGCTGGTCCAGTGACCCTGATTCCCAGGCATTCAGTTGGCTTGCCGGTGCGTGCAACAGTTTGGTCGATTGCTTACTGTCTCCTTTCTACGGCTGTAAAACTCCATTGTCAGTGTTATAACTCAGATATTCTCTAATCATGCACTGGGGGTTGAGTGCCTGCAGACCAGGGGTGCTATTGAGCAAGCTATGATGTGGCAAAGCAAGCAGGCATGCTTACTATGCATGGCTTGTTATGGAAAGGGTATAGAGGCTACTGAGAATATAGGCTGCCCATGACACAGTACTAGTTGACGAGTTTTTGAGTGGATTAGAATGGGTTAGGTTGTAGACATTAATTTTCAATCTGGGATTAATTAAAATATATATTTAAGGGTTAACCCTACCCAGTCCTGGTCTCTCTCCCAAGGCTACCTTCTGTCAGTGGAGGTCACATGTTCTGTATCTGTGAGCTCACTCGGTGGTAAGTTATGTGGAGTTGTTTGTGGTTTTCCCAGGAACATTAACGTTATCACATCACATGTGTGCTCATGTATGTGATAAGACTGGTGCATAGCAGTACTGTACAGTGTGTAGTGTGCAATACTGCATGTTGTCTGGTTTTAGCACTATTGAGGACTGGGTTCACAAAGTATCTGCAGACTAAACTATCACAATTGGATGCTAATCTTAAATTAACCTCCGACTCATTTGACTATAATAATATTTATGACAACAAAGGAACACAGTAATATCAGCATGAACACTCTAAAGAGAATACAGTAGTACCTCCTTTGGGAGACCATCCTAAGGGACTAGTTGAAGGTGATCTCTCAAAACAATTGCGTTCAATTACGTTATAGATAACATGGCTACATCCTAACAATGGTGTCTGCCATTTGAGTGGCAAATGGTACGTACAAAACATACAGTTCAAATGAGGGAAGAGCTACAAAGGGCTCCAAGATGTTGCTAAAGACATATCTTCAAAAAGTGGCTATGTGACCATGAAGACAAGGATTGCACTTGGCACCTCTCACAAGCTGGTTGTTTGAAGTGATAGTTATGTGGTTGCAGGCCATGTACTATAAGGGGTCTCCGGTGAAAGGGTATTTATTAAGTAGAGTGCATTGTTGATTAACAAAACCGGTCTTGTAAGAGGAGTATTGGTTTACCGGGGTGTCTCCAAAGGGGTACTACTGTACATAACATTGAGACACACCGACTCACCATACTGAGTGGCTATGGGATGTGTTCTCTGATGAGGATATGGAGGTTGAGGGGAATCCCCCATGCGATGAGTAACCAACAACGGTGAATCCACAGTCACTCCAACAGAGCTGATAGGACTCTGAGGCAGAGAAGCTCTTTGTGACATTGGAGAACTTCTGGAAGAGTCAGACTGTGTAGAGTGGACCTAGTGAAGAACACAGGATGATACAGTAGAGGTGACAGTTCATGCCACAGCCATATGTACAAGTATACCTGCACATGTGCTTGTATGTACACATGTATTCACACACACCTACAGTGCATCCTGCTTATGAGTACAATAAATAATACTCTCCACTCTTAGGTCTCCATCAAGATATTCTCTCCTGAGATATGAAAACCTACCACTACTGTAATGTGGTTTCTTTAGTGTTATAACACCCCTCACACACAAACATACACATACACATGCACACACACAATAAGGAACAATATGAGCTAGCATTCCAGTAGCAACACTTGTCCCCTCCCACATGCTTGTACACACGAAATTTTCAGTACAGGCAGGTCCCAACACACACACACACACACACACACACACACACACACACACACACACACACACACACACACACACACTCATTACTCACATTATGGCTAGCATGGTCCACCTGCTGAACTGAAGAGGATGAAGTATATTCTAACACAGAGGAAGAGCAATACACAGTAAACAAAGACTAACAACACAATCATAATGTCAGTTTATACATACAATACATAGTCTATCATAACCAGACTCCATTACACTTTGTTCTTTCATAGGCGGCGGAACAGGGGGGGCCAGGGGGGCCATGGCCCCCCCACTCATCACAAAGGCGGGGCCAAGAATGTCTACGTAGAGTATTGCATGCATGGACACAATTGCAATATTAATCATGATTTCAGCCTTTAGGCCCCCCCACTTGCCAAACCATTCCTCCGCCTATGTCTTTGAACTGATTATATAAACAGGTAAAATGGAGGAAAGGTCTGTACAAGATAGACCATCTCATTCACATATACAGTACTTCAGACCAATGTGTGTGTATTCACTTGAAACGGATGTACTATAGATAAACCGATTCACATTCCATCAAAATTTATAATAGTACAAATTGCAATGTCACACTACACCCACACTACACCAATGCATGGTGCATGTAGTTTGGTATAGTATGTACACAAGCACATGTGTACCACTGTTTTAGTTACATTGGTAACTAAAGACTCAAACTGACCAGTTACTCCAACCAGTGGTGGCTGCTCTATATGACGTCTCTTATTTGAAGGTTCTTCATTTGGGTTTGAGCCAGGTGTCTGAGGGGATTCCCCACTAGATACACCACCTAGGTGGAAGTGAGCACAAACACATTATGAAGATTTGGAAAGAGACTTCAAACAGAGCTCTTCCTCACCTGTTGGGCATCTACCGTTGAGAGGGTTGAGAGTCAAGGTGTCACCATCTCTAGTGAAGTGGGTCAGAATGTCCTCTGGGATCCTCTCCATGTAGTAGGATCGGTCATCACTAAAATCAAACTCCAACTTGAACTCTACTGATGTCTTATTCTGAGCAATTCCTCTCAAAACACCAGTTAACAAGGAAACCTCTTGGGACTTGCAAAACTACAAAATAGAAGACTTAGTGTACATACGCTAAAGACACCGTGTAAGATGGTACAGTCTATTTTTAAGTGATTTTATAGATTCTGACACAATGTAAATGATTGTCTGGATACAGTGAAGTAATAAGTCACCGAAGTAATTCGAGTGCAGGGGGCAGCAGCCCCATGTGTTTTTGAACTCAAATTACTTGTTTCAATAGAAAATCAACCAAGTTTGGAGTAACAACGGATTAGGAACAAGTAACATGCACTGGTGGAACCACTTTCCTACATTAATTTATCTTATGTTTTACTGTGGAGTGTGCAACATATACAAATGTTGTCCTGTTGCTCTGTGTTGAGGAGATGTTACAGGACATCATTCTTATCTCTTTAAACGATAACACACTGTCACACAGGTGATGATGTCGTATATGAATTAATACACCAGATGTGCATCGTCACAAGATCGACAAGTACACAATACTTAATGATTCCAATATCAGTTACAGCATGTCATCCAGGATGAAGAGTCCATGATTTGACAGAGTTTACATATCGATAGATGTAGTTTTCATAACAATTAAACCTCCGTTTCAATCAGCTGTACAAATAGTGCAGATTTGGTCTTGATACACCCATTGCTCTGTTATAAAAATCAGCAGCACCCCTTCTAACTTCTCAAGAGGAATAAGCTTATTTAAACTGGAAGTGAAGAGTGTTAAAGAGTGCTTTGTCTGCCTTCACCGTTAGGAAGTCTAACAGCTAGGGAGTGAAACATGCTGAATTTCAGTCTTATTACACATTGTGGATACTTTGCTGACAAGTATTAATCACTGTATATTTCTTAGAAAGAGGTAAATTGGAAGATGATTTGCACAAATATGAAGCTAGATTCAATACAAATGATATTACATTGGTTACAATGAAAAATCCATCAAGTTTAGTGTAACATCTTTCAAATAACACACAAAACCAACTAGCTCAATGTAAGCTATCATGCAGAAAACACAGAATGACAGCATTGTCAGCATCCTGGCTGATCTCTGTGGTGTGACAATGTTGCCAGTTATGCTAATGAGACTTCCACAACAAACTGAAGTTTTACTGAAGTGGGTAGCCTGGTAGAACAGTGTACGTTTTGTAAGGGACATGTAAGTAACCCACACATGTACATGTAGCACACATGTGTGTAGCACATACAAGTGCCTAAAGGATACATGTAGCAGACACAAGTGGCATGTGGAATACATACAGTGGTGATTGAAAGTAATAACCCTACCAGCTCGCAAGTACCTCGAGAGGCCTCACATCCGCTCAATGCTCATTAACCCAACCTCGCATCACATTAACACTTATTAACACTAACAACGTGATAGCGTATGAACGATCACAGACACGAACGATGTAGTCATGGCTTGATTTGAACAAGTACACGTACAAGCACACGAGAGCACTTGGGAGTGCCCTACGAGTTTTGATATCATTACTTTCAATCACCACTGTATATGCATGTATCACACACACGTGATTGTATAGTACATGCAAACGATAAGTCCAAACATTTTGAGGACGTTTGATTCAGAACTTCGTAAATTTGTGATAGATTCCCATGTTACTGTATAACCGGAAATATTGGCGGTTTGATGGACTACTGCCAACATAATATTCACCAAAATAATAACACGTGCAAAACGTCGGGATTACATCACAATAAAGTGACGTAATCCCGACGTTACACATCCATGTGGCTCAAGTACTCATGGCGATGTAGCAGTCAAGAGAAAGGAACGGAATTCTGACAAGCTACCTTATTATAACCTGGGCTTGCCATCTGCCGAAATAAAACCGCCAATACCCTAAAATCTGACAAACTGCCAAATATTCTTTCCGCCAATATTTCTGGTTATACGGTATCTCAATTCTGATTCCACATACTCATGATTTGCTTTCTGTGGGTGTGTGTATGTATACACAGATAAGGTGGGTACAATTATACTGGTTTCTGAGGTCACAACCTAACATATGAAGATATTGAGCAGTCATGTTACACAAGATAGTTGGAATTGTACAATGTTTGACTTTACAGGTCTTTGTCAGGTACAAAATGTTATACAATTGAAATTATTTCATGATAAGTCAATGCTCAATATTCTCATGCATTATCCATTTATATGTATGTACACTGCACACACACGCATGCACGCACGCACACACACACACAGTGGGAAAGATAGGGTTATCCAGTACGTCTCACATGAATTAACAATACATTACTGATCACTTACATATCCAATCTCCATCTTCACTGTTTTACACTTGCATTGTGACCATGCTTCACACAATTCCTTCTCATCCACTGGAGTGTTGTCCTGGTCAGGAATGATGAGATGTATTATGATTACACAACATTGATTACTGATGTACATAAGATTAATGTACTTGTGGTGAGTAGGCATGTTGTTAGGTGTGAGGTTTTGAGTGTTATTGAACCACGTCCAACCATAAACAATCAAAGTTCAGTGTGTCACTTAGTTTGTTACATGGTAGACATTACATTACACAAACCGTGTAGTGGGAAATATTGGCAAAGAGTTGATATTGGCAGATTGAGGAATTAACGAGCTAACCTCAGATGTATTATTAACTAAAATGGCAATGGGACAGTACATACATAGGAGTATATGTATATTTAAGCAATTATTGTTTGAGAATTATGATCTTCTTGAATACAGCTGTTGACCATGGTAACCTCCATTTCATGTAGCATGTGTTACTGACATTGGTGTTTAAATAGGTAATAAATTATTCATCTATCATGAATAAAGTTATGAAACTGTGTAATCACTGAAACAATCTGCCAATCAAATGTTCTTCAGGACTTCCCCAAAATGTGAATCACCAATATTTCCTCACCACATAGTATAGGGTCAACATGCCAGACATGAACATCATTCAGTGTTGTTTGCATGCACCAGTGAAGTAGGTTGAACCCGGGTTGATTTGACTCCAGTTGAACATGGGGGATATTGAAATTATATGACATAATTGTGGTAGGATCTAAGAAAAGGGGTCTTATGGCGCTAACATGCGATTCTGAGTTATCCCTACTAACTTAAAACACGTGTACTAATCTACAGAATGCCGCTTTAAATTTCCGTATAGCTCATTCGGTTCCGAAGATATACCCGATTAAATGTTACGGTAAACGAAACCACCATTCCCAGAAAATGCGATAATTGCTTACGTCCGAACATTCCGTATATCTTCGTATAATTTGTGACGTCATCTGGGCCTGTACACTAGACTTGTATAATTCCATTGCGCGCGTGAATCGCGGTGTCCGCATAACTTCGTTACGAATAAAAATGGCGTATTTTCGGTAGATAACAATCAGTTGTAGCTCCATAATGCAAGATCGAACGATCACCGCGCTTTTAGGGAACCTTCTACTAAACATTTAGATTGGATTTATCGCAGAAAAAAAATTCAAAAAAATTACATGAAAACATGTTTTAACTCGTATTTCAGTTTACACAACAGCGCCATAAGACCCCTTTTCTCAGATCCTACCACAATTAGTAAACTGGCTACCAAAAAAGCATATATATCATCTCCTTCATAATTAGTCCTTGCGTCTACACTACATTGGATGTTGATTCTAAATAAAAGTTGTTTTGTTTGGTAAGTTCTTGATCCAGAAAGGTTTATGTCACTAGAAGACCTGTTTGTTCAAAGTACAAAAACCAAACATTGCAATTTCATAATTACTTCAAATTCTCCCACAATCTGCCATCTTAACTCGCTTACATTTATCCAATGTTAACCAGGTTTAATCCTACTATTGGCTAGGGTAGAACTTGGTTGGGTAACCTGGGTTCAATCCACATTCCAGATGTCATATACAAACTGAATGCTCTGACCATGTTGATGAGTTTGGCAACAATGTACAGCATGCTAGGACTTACATAAGTAAACTTCATGGTAACATCCAGTTTCTCCAATTGCTCAGCACCTCCCACTCCACAGAGGATTGCTGCCCACTCTGCTGGAGAGAGATGCAATGTCAACTTACATGTGAGACGTGGAACCAGTAACAGCCTTAGTGAAGACATCCAATCATGATATTCCTCATGATTTCCTACAATCAAAGCAAATGTTAACAAAAGTAGGATAACAATGTAAAGGACATAAAGTGCAACTCTACATGTAATGTAATGTTAACCAATAAAGGTTGTCAAAGCAGTAGCAAGTTATCCAAAAACTACTAATTCGTTACAAAAATATAGTAATCTGCCAATGCAGGTATGTCGTGCACATGACGTAGACGTGAGTGGTGACCAAAATGGCAGTTGAGATTGTGACCAATGTCTAACCTGACTTATTTCATCATTGCTATATATTCAAGGGCAAGTTAAAAGATAATAATCTTCAACATGTTTCATTCAATATGAAATGTTCTTATTATGTAGTGTTAACTTTTTGCTGGATAAATTCAAGCTTCGTTCCCACTTACAAAGTTCATTCTCCCTTCCTGTGGGATGTTAAAAGTGTTGCATGCAGTTATGAGGCATTTTAGTTTGTACAGCTTTTGGCAGGACGGAATCCAACATTATGTGTCACTTGGATCATGACACAACCTTGATTATGACCCCCCCACCCAGTAATAAGATTCAACTGCTTACATAACACAAAACCACAATGTTATTGATAACTTTGTAGATGTGCACTTCATATGTACATACACAGGCCTATTGTACGTAAATAGACCACTGTAAGTGGAAGGAAATACACCAGAGTGTAGTGGACAATCTCTACTTGGGCAGGCCTTCATGAATCAAAGGAGTGAGATAATCATACCCAAACAAATATTTACATAAAGGTAGACAATAAACTGTCTTCTAAGGAGATATGATACCTTGTAGATAAAAATTGTGTAACATACTATAACAATCTTCCTTATCAAATCCGAAAATTCATTTATGTACATGTGTAGGTACATCAGTAGTCTCAAATCTAGATGCTTTCCTTATTGTGTGCTTGTGTTCCATGTAAGCAGCTATTTATTGTGTCTGCAGAGTACATAAACATACAATGAGGAAAAGTTTAGATTCAAGACTGTGTACTAGGTGAAAATGGTTGGTACATGTATGAATGTATGAATGAATGCACAAGAGTGACTTGTGTGCTTTGGTATGTCTACTTTTTATCACCTAACAGTGCACATACCATGAGAGAGAGCTGACCGATACCCGCTGTCTTCAACCACCAAGTGCTGCACATGTCCATTTACTGATATCCCTTTCAGTACAGACATGATAAGAGATACATCTCTTGGAGTGAGGTTTTCCTGGGAAATAGAAAAACAACACAATTTAATGTTCTAGCACTAACACTTGACATACACATTGCTACACATGTACTGTGTGCATCATTCAGTGTGATTGTAATCAGCATACAATATGACTGCAATGAAGGTCCCTCAAATAATATTATAATGAGTTGTCGACATACATTTATTTCTGCTATGGACATAAGAAAAGTCAAAATACCTGTTTCCTGCACAATTCCCACTATACAGTACAGTATATTAACAACAATAGAGGAGCACATTGGAACTGCCCACCACCCACAATAATTGGGTTACCAGGGTTGATGGGTAATGTATGTATTGTGTAGTACGTATACAGGCAGATGTGTTGAAATCATCAACCCCCTAAAAAGAGACTGTTTGTCAAATCCTAGATAGTGTCCTTTCAGACAGGTCTTAGTTCAAAATAGACAACTAACAACTCTGTAAAGGATACCTTCCTCTAGGACTGGCCATAATATAGCCACACAATTACGTACCTCCAATTATTGATGTACGTTATTGTATTTGTATGGAAGCAAGCACTTTTCCTATGGAAATGTTCTCCTTACAATAATAATAGTAAGGGGTACGCAGGAGGATGTCAGCTTAACGAAACTGATCATTGAGTTTTGTTGGAACAAATACGGTAGGCACCAAAATAAACTTTGTGTTCCGTTTCGTACAGATGAATACAAATGCTCGAACGGATCGTTCCGTTTTCGTCTTTTTTCCGTCCGTCCGTACCGTTCCGTTTCGTTCTATTCCTGAAAACTAACTAACACATAACTTTATAAACGTGTGTACATTTCGTCGTGTATCATTCAAGTCCGATTTACTACAGAGGGACGTGCGATGAAGCAACCATAGTCTACAGCCATTATAGAAAGCAGAGTATTGTAGTTAGCTATTCAAATGGCATCAAATCACCTACTATCCAAGCTTGTTTGAGAGAAGAAGGAATTTGTACAACAGGGATGGGTCATAATATGTAAATTATCAAAAGGTGAGTTCACTGGATCGATCGATCGAGGAATGCCATTTTCTTTATTCCAGAAAATGTCTCCACTGCTTAGGTGAATCCATTTGTGGTAGTTTTATCCGGCATTAAAGCGATGAGATCTTCATAATCGAGTATCCATAAACCATTAGAGAGGGAATTATAAATTGATGAGTAGCTGATAGTAGTCTGTCTGAACCTAGTCTGGCAGCTAAACTGTCCCCCACACACGACCAGAGGCTGAAAGGGAAGGGACGGTTTAGCGGCAATAGACATTGGTTAACACCTTTTCTGACCCAAAATCCGGTCAACAATATTCATGAAGCTGGTTAGTTAGTGCTAGAAGATGGACGTCTTTGTGTCCTAGGCTATTCACTCCGCTCTTTTGAGTTCACAGAAACTCTCAAGTAATCGGCAAACAGTATATCAGAAAAGCACATTGACCAGTGTCCTATTGGGAAAAGATACATTCGTTTGCCTTCCCACTGGACATGGAAAATTGCTCATTGTTACAACTTTTTGATAAAGCCTGACCAACTGTCCTGTGTTTACAGGTATCCCCTTTGGTTTCACTGATGACCAATCAAGTTAGCAATTTGAAGAAGAGGAATCAAAGTGCAGTGAACTTTTTGGGGATATGAAAGGAGCAGATGAAGATTACACTTATTCGTAAAGGAATTTTTGGTACATTTTTCGCACACCAGAGGCTGTTGTCGAGAAGAAATGGAAGTCTATTTTAATGGAATCCTAGGTTATCCCAAGACTATGCAGTAAGACACACGAATGGTACACTGGAGGGTAAAAGGAATTGATGGAGGCCTACTCGGAGTAACTCTTTGTCCACAAAAACTGTTTGGATTATCTTGCTCAAATTGGATGAACTTCCATTTCTTCTCGGATACGGCTCATACACACACACACACACACACACACACACACACACACACACACACACACACACACACACACACACACAGACACACACACACACACACAATGTTCAATTAGTGGAATAGCTAGGGTGGTCCAGTACATGTCACATGAGCCAACACTACACTACTGATCACTTACAGGCCAGTCAATCTCCATCTTCACTGTTTTACACTTGCATTGTGACCATGCTTCACACAATCCCTTCTCATCCACTGGAGTGTTGTCCTGGTCAGGAATGATGAGATGTATAATGATTACACAACATTGATTACTGATGTACATAAGATTAATGTACTTGTGGTGAGTAGGCATGTTGTTAGGTGTGAGGTTTTGAGGGTTATTGAACCAAGTCCAACCATAAACAATCAAAGTTCAGTGTGTCACTTAGTTTGTTACATGGTAGACATTACATTACACAAACCGTGTAGTGGGAAATATTGGCAAAGAGTTTATATTGGCAGATTGAGGAATTAAGGAGCTAACCTCAGATGTATTATTAGCTAAAATGGCAATGGGACAGTACATACACGAGTATACGTATATTTAAGCAATTATTGTTTGAGAATTATGATCTTCTTGAATACAGCTGTTGACCATGGTAACCTCCATTTCACTCAGCATGTGTTACTGACATTGGTGTTTAAATAGGTAATAAATTATTCATCTATCATGAACAAAGTTATGAAACTGTGTAATCATCAAACAATCTTCCAATCAAAGGTTCTTCAGGACTTCCTCAACATGTGAATCACCAATATTTCCTCACCACATAGTATAGGGTCAACATGCCAGACATGAACATCATTCAATGTTGTTTGCATGCACCAGTGAAGTAGGTTGAACCTGGGTTGATTTGACTACAGTTGAACAGGGGATTTTATATAATATAACGCAATTAGCAAAATGGCTACCAAAAGATTGTCCATCAATCTTTCTTATTTAGCCCTGGAGGTTTTGAACGTCAAAGATTACTATTAGCTTGTAATAAAATTGAAAATGTTCATTAGATTCTAAATAAAGTTGTTTTGTTCTGTACATTTTTGATCCACCAACTGTTTATGTCACTAGAAGACCTGTTTGTTCAAAGTAAAAAAAAACGAACATTGCTAATTCATAATTTGCAGGGCACCATTTTCATTCATTTTAACTTCGGGTATGCTATACATATAATGTATAGATATATAATATGCATTCCTATGTGTAACAGCAACAGTGAAACATGAAAATTTATATTGTGCCAAAAGTTGGCCGATTTCGAAACACGCAGAATTAGAAATAGGGCTAGAATTTAACCACAACACCTTTGCCGAGCATTATATCCTCAGCACAGGTTCTTCTAAACCTTAAAGACATGTTCAAGTGATTCCGGTGTGGGGGAATCTAGTGCCAAAGCTCTTAACTCGAATTACTTGTTTTGAAAATTCATCAAGAATTCATCAGGACTGTTCCCAACCCTGACAGTGGCAGTGAAAACGCAAAAATAAAACCACAAAAATTGCATTTCGGGCAAAAACGTGACATTTTCTTTTGCGAAAATTTCCCGCTCTACGGTAGTATTTAGGCTATATTTGCATAGCGATTATAACAAAATATTTCTTTATAAATTGCAAGAACAACAGGGAAATAATAGTGAAGAAATATCAAAGATGGTATAAAAAGAAGGAAAAGATATTAGATAAAGTCAGACTAAAAACCTCATAAAATTTAAACATGTCCAAAAATGTTCTCACTATTTCCCGTTCTCTTAGTTTTCCTGCAAACTTCATCAATAGCATATCTCATATCTTTGTTGGCTGAATCTTCAGTATCCATTCTTTCCAAAGGAAAATGCTTTAAGCGTAAGTCGTGAATGGCTTTGATTTTTATTCCATTCAACACTTTCTTGCTACAGAGGCCACGCGAGTTACTGCAGATCCTTTCTTCTGCGAGAAACATTCTTATTGCCAATCTGACTGCTAGATTTTTTCTTGATTTTACAGCGTTAAGGCAGGTGTAGACAATTTCTTGGGGGATAATAAAACGTGTCATCTGGTGCTTTGCCGTCTGATTTATCTCCTATAAAGGTAAGGGAGAAACACAAAACGAGGAGCATGACGGCACTGGATCGGGCTCTGGTATCGTGGTGCTGTCCAGCGGTGGTGGTTGGATTGGCAGCTGTAAAGAAGAAGAAGTACACGTCTCTCTAATTCATCCAGTCGTCCAGATATGTTTTTCAAACGAATCTAGTATCAAAATAACTTTTGCATTTTGCGCTGAAAGGGCATCGAATATCTCCTCCATTTTAGATACTATTTCAGAATTTGGTTGAATTGGTGGCTGGGCGATTTGAACCTCTTCTACTTGATCAGGAATCGATGCGGGGCTACTAAGGTTGAAGCTTATTCCAAGCTCTGGTTGTGGATCTGCCCATTGTTGGGTAGGGATAGTTGGTGACATCAACCCATCGTCCTTCACAATGGCAACATGCACTTTCTTCGATGTCCCCCAGATAACCTTTACTGTCTCTCCAGTTGCTATTCTTCCCTCCTTCACATCACTTCGTTTAATCCACGAGTTTGTTTCCTTCGATCTTCCTTCCATCCATTCAACTTGTATCTTGGCAACAGGCATTCTCTCTAGTCTCTTGAGCTGAGTATTCGATCTGATAATTACGATCACAAACTGTGTTAGGCTATTAAAAAAGCGAGGACTGATATAGGGAACAAGGATACACACTTGGATAGACAAGATATTATGTCGACCAATAGAATTGTGTATAGTTAGGTCAATAATATACCTGAGTCCGCTTCACACCCTAAAGAGCTGTGAAATTCCGCCCTATTTATATGCAATCCTTGCCACATTCTGCATTGTCCCTCAAATTGCCTTAGCATACAGCGATGGAAGGAGACAGGAAACTACAAAGATTGTTCCAGAAAAGGAGGTATCAAGAGAGTTATTGAGGAACATTACCAATTTATTGACGAAGCCATGTAGAAGAATGACGAACTGACCGCCAGCAATCTGATGGACATGACGCAAGACAAGTTTGGGCATGAAGCCATCAGATACTCACTGTCCACTCTAGCCTATGGCAAGGCAGGACCCAGGATGGACGTTTGGTACGGCAAGATACTGTCAAGCTATTAGGGAGAGTAATAAGCGCAAAAGAGTAGAGCGGTGCGAAGAGCACTTGTTGGAGGAGGAAAATTTCGTCATTTTTACAGACAAATCCACTGTGCAATTGGAAAACCACCGTAGAAAATGTTTTCGGCGGAGAGGAGCACCAAGGAAGATGAAGTACAAGTTCAAGACCCTCAGAAAGTTCACGTTTGGGGAGGAATCTCTAAGAGAGGTGCCACGAAAATTGTCATCTTTCAAGGAATCATGACAGCCACTGTGTATGGAGACATTCTAAGATCGTCCTTGATCCCTTTCATACGCAAGCACCTTCCTGACAGCCATCGTTTATATCAGGACAATGACCCTAAACACACAAGTCGATATATTAGTGGATTCTTCGAGCAGAATGAGATTGTTTGGTGGAAGAGCCTTGCCGAAAGTCCCAATCTCAATCCAGTTGAGAAGATTTGGGGATCCATGAAGTGCTACTTGAGGGACAAGTATAAGCCAAAGAATCTAGCCAAATTGAAGACAGGAATAAAGGCTTTCTGGAAAAAACTGACGCCAGATGTTTGCGCTAGGTACATCGACCACCTTCACAAGGTACTACTGCTAGTTATTGAGGAAGATGGTGGTCCAACAGGACATTAACATACCTAGCTTTGTTGAATTATTCATATTTTTATATTATACACTTGTAATTATTGTCCTTAAACTTTAAAATACGTATTTTAGCTGATATTATCTTTTTGTTACGTATGATAATTATACATACGTAAGTGTACGACAAAAGCGCACTAATGAATAGGGTGATAAGTGGCAATTACTTTCTCAATGCTTACATAATTGTGCAGCATACTGCATACGGACGTGACGAATTTTTGAGGGCTTCCTGGGATATCTGTGCCAGCATATGCGGAAATCCATGCCATCAGATGCAGAAAAAATACGTTTTCCGTGACCTGTACCGTATAATTACTGTACATCATATACTAGTGCGCACTAGAACGTTTCCCGACTTATTTCTGAACAGTATGCATGGCAAAGGGCATCAAGACTCCTGGGACTGAGGCAGTCTGAGGCACCCAGTCAAGTCATCAACTGAAGCAACTTTCTTGGTTGCAAGGAAAGAAGTTAGAATGCATCAAGAAACAGAACACTTCAGGTGGAAAACATGGGGTGTACTCGACCTTCTCAGCCAAAATGAAGGCTAAAGTTGCACAATATGTGATATCCGTGTACGACAAATCAAAGGATTCAACCACCATCTTCAATCCTATTTAATACTGATTATAACATGTATACTACTACATGAAATATGTCCATTTGCGAAAATAAAAACGCGAACTTTGTCCATTCGCGAAAATTTAGTCTCACAAAAATTACGGAGAGTACAGTATTTGCTATAGGGTTGAACTTGGTCAGGTAACCCTGTTTCAATCTACTTTTGAGACATCTGAAAAACTGAATGCTCTGACCAAGGTTCAATGCATTAGTTTAAAATGGTTTATTCAGATACGTGAAGCAAAGATTTTGTACTATCGCCTTTTTGGTATGAAGATATCGTTGACTGTTTGGCAGAAGAAGGGCTCAATACTACGAAGGCCGGTGTGGAAGTTTTATCGATGATAGGAAGAAGCTTGCACAATTTGTTGAAGACCAGGGAGCGGTAAAGCATCAAAGTTAAACAATAGTGCCAAGTAGATCATTGAAGAACAAATGATTCTCAATGACGAAACAACTGGTCTAAAATTGGAATAGTTTCTTCGATGAAATGGCATACATGTTTGTTCAAGAACAACCTACCCGTACGTTCTCTTTGCTACACCCGTAATTACATCCGTACGTTTTGATTGCTACGCCTATACTTGCATCCATATTCTATCCGTAAGTCAAACATAGAACGTCCATAGTACGTTAACTTTTTTTCTGTCACATACCATATGTTCATTCTAGCATTGTCTGTTAGTGAATGAGCAGAAGACCTTTGTCTGTCACATTGTTTCGCTATGCCTTACAATGAACATGATATTGACTACACAGACAAAGATGACCACATTGGAGAGTTAACTGGTGAGAGGAAATTCCTTTTCTGGACACAAAACAGCAACAATGACAGCCAATGCAATGTCATTTCAATGATTAACTCTGCCCTAAATCAAATCACAACCATATCTGAGTAGCACAACAGTCTGATAAATCTACTCACCTGTAGTCTACCATAACATTCCAGTGTTAAATCTGGTAAGTCAAATGAATTCATAGCTATACTACTAAGTATAGTACTTGTTAGCTCATCAATGTCAAAAGTACTGACACTCTTGAAGGGCACCAAACCATCTGAGAATAGGGTCCAGTCTATATAAGAGTACAACAGCATATCCATAAATTAATAAATTTGCACCTGGTCCAATTGATAATGAAATGAATAATGTTCATTAATACAATAACTGATAGGGTCACATTGTCAAGTAATAAATCCCTACACCATCAGTCTTCTAAAAGTGGTTTCTCACTCATAACATACAGTACATGTTACAAGAAACCTGAATTTTTCCACAGGCTAGCCACGCTTGGTATCTGCGTATAGCAGAGTGGCAAGTCGTTGATTTCCATGAACATCCTGCGGAAAGATTGGTTGACACCTGCGGACTGACCACTTGGCACCCGCAGAGAGAGAACGTACATACGTACGTACGGTGTGGTGGTTCGCCATGTTTGCGCAGAAAATGGTTTCAAACAGGTTTACCTGAATTGATTTATTGCAGTCTGTGCGACGGTACGCTCTTGTAACCCCAAATCGTCAGCAGATAGTGTTCCAGCGCCGCCATTTTTCTTTTACTTTTACTTGTACTTTTTTGCAAGGTTTATATCTTGGTGCATTAATCATTGAAATGTTCGTGTACAGTTACAGTTACTACATACCTATGTATAGTTCATTCCAGAGGCATTTGTGCCCAGCATCCCGAAGTAGTAACTAAGTTCGATCCGAATTACGAATGTACATACGTACATTCCCTCACTCAGGTGGTCTCTGACTCTAGTCCATGTCTCTGTCTTCTACCAAAAGTCTCCTTTATCAATCAACAATTATAATAAAGGCACCATACGCTCTGTCGATGATACAATAACGAGCTCCTTTTACATATGTACGTATGTAGCTAGCTAGCGTTGCCCTTCTGGGGACGTAGCCAACATCTTGCTAACACTATGTAGACAGGGCACACACACTCCACAGATTGGACACAAACGCTCCGCATTCAGTGCACACTCATTCCGCGGTAATTTTAGTGGACGTTCACCAGTTACCAGGCTGGCTAACCGCGTAGCATTGTGGAAAAATTCAGGTTTCTTGTAACATGTACTATATATACTAGGTATTCAATCTATCAATACTATATATTATCCTGATACTATACTAATATACTATCAATCAGAATTTTCACTCCATATAGGAAAATGAGCAAAATCCCCATAATATGTATACACATACCATACACTACACTATATATACATGCCCTATAGCAGGAAAATTTTGTAGATAAGAATATTGAACAAATTTGACTGCTAGGCCATAGCTTAAATATTAGCGTTTAAAATTCTCGAATATGCTCATGTCACTATATATAAGGATATTTGGACTGTTGCTGATGGGGAAGGATTGTCGTGCAAACACAAGGATGGCAACATGCTCTAAGTTTCCACTGTAGCTGTAACAGAAGGTAAGGCTGTTGTAAATTGGTTGTTGTTCTGCCATTTTACTAAATACAAATGAACTAAAATATGAATGAACAGCAAACTTCAGCAATAACATCAGTGCTGTTAACTTAGATACTGTCATTACTTCTCAAGGTGTATACTTGTAAAATGTATAAGTATTCCTTTCTTTGACATTAGAAGAAAGCGTTTGTGAGAACTATGAGCAAAACCTTCAAGCAGATTTCATATCAATCAACATACGTACGTAATATTAAATTAATAAATTGACAATGTTCATAAAAGGACCCATGTATAAGGTATGGATCATGGAAAAGTACATGTTAACCGGTTAAAAGTCAACTTGTCGACGTGTTGGAACTCTACGAACAGGTGATGAGGACCTGACAGAGAGAGAGGGAGAGGAGAACTCTACGCTTCAGGAATCCGTAAATGACTTGGAGAGCAAGTTAGACACTGTTTCTAGGAACGTGATAAAATTTTGAGGAGATGAAAAAGGACAAAGTGCAGTCAGAGCAATCGCTTAAGAAAGCTCAAAGGACCCATTTCATGGTTTCATCACTTGTTGCTTTACCTGCTGAACAGAAACAGAGCCCACCTGAGTCTGTGCATGGAGGTTCAGAAGTGGAACCAACCAGAACAACGCCAGTGGCAGTCCCACCTATACCAGAGTTCTCTGGGGATGGAGTCAACCCAGAGGAATCTTTCCAAGAGTGGACAGAACAGTTCGAGTTGATTACCAGTCTGGGTCAATGGGACAGTAAGACTAGGCTGGTTAATCTGATCACAAGGTTGAGGGATTGAGGGGCCAAGCATATGCATTCTACAGATCGTGTATGGCATCTCAGAGAGGGATTTATATGATTTAGCTGATGATGGAACTGGAGAAGAGGTTTACTGCAGTTACCATCCAGGCGGTGCAGACCAGCTTATTCCACAAGAGGAAACAATGACCACGGGAAACGGTGGATGTGTATGCCCAGAACCTGAGGCAGCTTCTTGAAGGCCTATCCATCAGCCCACCAAGGAAGCAGGGAAGCATAGGAGATGGGCAAGTCCGTTCTGTCTTTGCAGTTTGTGTCAGGGTTGAGGCCAGACCTAAAGAGTAAGATTGCTGGGATGGAAGGAGACATGGACAGCCTTCTGAGTAAAGCAAGATTTGACAAGGCCAAAGAGATGAGCTTCGAAGAGGAAACCAGAACACCATCGAAGAGATCTGCAGAATACCAGCAGGAGAGCAGATCACGAGGAGGACCGGGGCAAGCAGCACAGAGCAGTACTAGGATATCCATCAGCAGCCATCTCAAATATCACAACTGTGGAGGGGACGGACATTATGCCAGGAATTGTCCACTCAAAAGCAAGGAAGGACCAGTGGAAGCAAAGGGACATAAAGTAGCTGTTGTGGTGCCTGGTGAGACAGAATCTCAAAGGGAGGTGGAGCCACGACCAGGTGCCATTGAGAAGGAGCTGGAGGAGATAATAGTGACCTGACATGGGGTCCTGATAACCCAAGATAACCCTTCTGCTGGACTAGGGAACACCCCAACAACAGAACTGGATGTGGAAGGTAGCAAGATTGAAGCACTTATTGATACCAGATCCCCAGTTAGTATAATCTCATCTAAGTGTAGTCTTAACGCTTTGTCTCAGACTAAGAAGCGAGATAAGACCCTGAAGATTGGGCCGCGGAAGTCAGACAGAGGTTGAAACCAACTGTGATCAAGTAACTATAGCGGTGACAAATTGGAAATACACAGACAAATCTGTTTGAAATTAGGGAGGAAAGATCAACAGATCAAAGCCTGGGTCCAAGTATAGCAGGATGCACCTGTCCAAGGTGGAGAGGAAGACTCTACTAGCCCTCATGTTGTTGCTGCTCTGGGGGTAACTGCTCAGGTGGGGAACGACAGCACCGGGACCTATTCTCTTGGGAAACGACAACATCAAGACCCTCACTCGGTACCTGCTATTCATTATCAGGAAATGGGACATCTCCCTGAAGACCCAATTGCAGCCAGGGTACTCACAGCCAACAAGAGTCAGTACACCATGATTGAAGGAAATGTGTATCACACTGCCACTAATGTTTCTCTTGTCCCACCTCAGGTTGACAGGAGGGTACTCTTTGAAGACGTGTATGCAGGCAAGTTTGGAGGTCATTTGGGAGATGTTAAGGTATGCAGCAGCCTCAATCGGCACTACTGGGGGCCCCTAATGAGGAGCGACATTGCAGAATGGTACAAAGCTTGTCTCGTGTGTGTGACATGCCAAGTAGGAAGTGTTCCAAGGCCCTACCTCACCCCTATCCCTGGTGGAGGATCATCTGACCGTATTAGGGTTGATGTCTTGCAATAATCCAAGTTGTCAAAGGGGAATCAATATGCTGTCGTTTTTATGGACTACTTAACAAAGTGGTTAGAAGTGTTCGCAGTTAGAGACCAGACAGCCTTGACCATCGTAAAGGTGCTTGTCGAGAGGATCACCAGCCAGCATGGAGTCCCTGCAGAATTACTGTCAGACCGTGGGCAGCCTTCTTGTCTGGATTACTTCAAGTAGTGTTTCAACTAATGGGTGTTCATTAGGCGAACACCACAGCGTATCACCCACTGACGGATGGATTGGTTGAAAGGTTCAACTGCACCCTACTCCACGTTATCAAAGACCACTAGCCACACTGGACGAGATTGGGATGAGAAACTACCCTACATTCTATTTGCCTATCGGACTAGTAGGCAACCGTCCACTGGAGAATTGCCGTTCTTTTTGTTGAACGGGAGGATGTTTGTTTGCACACTGAAGATTCCCTACCTTCTGGGTTGAATCGTGGGATCATGGATGCCGATGACTACAGGACTGAAATAGTCACCAGATTACAAGAAGCCTGGGAGTTGGCCCGTAATTCCATCAAGAAAGCTCCAGCTAGACAAAAGAAGCAGTATGATCATACTGCCTGCCCAGAAGAATTTAAGGTTGAAGATAGAGTTATTGTCTATATGCCTGCAGCCAAGCCTGGACCAGCTTATAAACTGGCTCGACCATACCATGGACCTTATCGTGTTGTGACAACACAATACTGGGCTAGAAGTGACACCTACTGACCGACCTCAGGAGACACCAATCAGGGTAGCTGTCGGAAGAGTCCGCCGATGCCCAGAGCAGTTCGCTGATCAGTCCCACCCCTGATACTCCATGGGAATTAAGGAGCAGACTAATGCACCAGATGAAGAGGGCTCTGTTGATAGAAGGCATCATTTTAGAAGTGGACGAGGACGTCCTGCAGCTCAGGCCAGGGAGATTTGTTACCTTATAGCGGGAAATTTTCGCAGGACAAAATTTTCACGGATGGCTCCAAAAATGAAAATTAGTGGATAAAATTTTCGTGGATACTGGCCAGAGTCACGCAACAGAACAGCGAGAATGCCTAATTCGCAGATAAAATTTTTGCGGATGTTAGGCAAACTGCGAAATCCATGAAAATTTTGTCCCGTGAAAATTTCCTGCTATACGGTAGTTGTAACATCCTGAATAATATTATGAATGGTTAACTGTTAACCGAAACGGTTAACTGTTGGTGGATTTATGTTGTCTGTTAACCGAAAAGTGTTAAACGTTAAAAGTTGCTCACTCTGTTCGTCATGAGAAATGACGTTAACTTGCTGAAAATCTATATACCTACATACGTTTCACCATGCATCACAAAGAGGATGAGACCATAGTCTACCAGATCTGCCAAAAGCTCAATGCCAAGGGTAAGTCATTGGGCTGGAACATCAGGGCTAGTGCTTATACTGCCAAGAGATTGGAGACATTAAGAAGACTAAACTATTTGAATGGGCCAAGGAAGATGAGGAAGACATCTACAGAAATGTGATCTGGACGGACAAATCAACCATTGAAATGGGAACACATTGTCACTTCTGTTGTAGAAAGCAATCTCAAAACCAAGATACAAGCCAAGGTGCATAGATTTACTATAGATAGCCATTTTATCCGTACGTCACATATCATTATGTGGTATCACAATTTTAACAAAGGACGAGAGATACTGTCAAAGTTTACATGTGGATGGAATTAGTTGGAAATTAGCTACAGGGATTTGTATCTTTGAATGCAACTCTTCAAAGATGGCATTATCTAACTGAAGTGTTCTTTACTTTTAGGGAAAGCATTCATATGCCTCGCCTTTGAACATTATTTTTTGTTTAGTTTTGTTCCATTCCGTTTCCATTTATTCTCCCATACACAAAATTATGAAAACCCATAGTGCACTCTTAGAGTCAAGTTTCCAGAATGTTCTTACCTTCTTTCTTGAACCCAGAGCACTTCAAGCTCTTTAAAGTTGGATGACTGCTGATCTGGTACGCTGTGTCCTTCAGTGGCTCTCCAAATTTGATAGCAGGTCTTCGTCCTACGAGTTCAAGTTCAAAACTAGTGAGAGAAGGGTGATGTTTGATGCAATAGTTCGATGCAACTATCTCGTAGCTTGATCTCACTGTTATAGAGATCGTGTTCTCAGAGAATATGATGGGAAGGACTTTCTCGGCAACCTCTTGGTTGTTGGCTTCATACAGGGATAGCATAAGAAGCACATTTTGATCCTTTTTGATCTTCTTGAAAAGGTTGAAAAGAGTATTTGTGTCAAGTTTTTTCAGTTCAGTTATTCCAGCGTAGTACTTCCAAATTTCAGCCATTTCTGGTCGACCAAACTGCTTCCTCCACAGTGGTGCATGTTTTTCATCTGGAAGTATTGCAATGTGTACTGCAGCAAGCATCTCCTGGATGCTTTTGTGTAAGTAGTGGAATAGACGAACACTACCACACACTGATTCAACTACTTCAGCAAACAAGAGACCGTATATACTGCCACGATTGAGGTATTGTGTCAGATTGCCAACATCCTGTTCAGTTAGTAGCAATCTTTGGCCCTTTGTGCTGCTACAACACTCAAATGCCTTGTGGCAGAGTTCATAAAAGCCTGGGAAATCCTCTTCTGAAATAATCAAAAGATCTTGAACGGACACCTTTGAGGGAGGCTTGCGGTTGGAAGGTACAGGTTTGCTGTTGAAAAGTTCGGCTACAATGTATGTTCCATATATGCCTGTTTGGGTATCAGGGATACCTTGATCTCCCAGTATGTGATGAACTTTGCAAACGAACTCAAGTACAATAGGTACTCGGCACATTCCTCGCACGTGGGGGAGCTGCTCGAGTTTTTCTTTCAGTTTGTCGGCTTTCACTTGTCCATTTTCCAAGTTTTTGAAATATTTATCAATGTACACACGGATGTGTTCTTCTGTGAACCCCAGTATTTCCACATTACGATAGGGGTTTTCAACAAGCTCAAACAGTTCTCCACTCGTTACAGGTCGGGTTGTGATCACAACATCACACTTACTTAGGAATAGCGAAGGATTACAGGTTGAAAGGATCTCTCGAAGGAAAAGACAAGACCTCAGGGACTCATCCAGCTCGTCATAGCCATCAAGAATGAATAGTACATTTTTTCCGTAGCCACAAAGAAGAGCATTGACAACTTTCTTGTTGCTGAGATAAGGGTATTTCAGTAAAAGGTGCTTAAGGCCAAGCTGTTCACCTTCTTTCATTCTATAAACAAGTTCTCTTAGTTCCACAAGTATCACCAGCTGGTAAGTGTTACGTAGTGTCCCTGAAGAGAGATCCTTGCACAATTGACGGGAAAGAGTACTCTTTCCACAACCTGGTGCTCCGCTTATTACGATTCTTCTGCCTGTGGTGGGGCGTTTTTTGTCGAATTTCAATATTTCAACGTATTTTATTGATTTCAACCTCTTGTGAATGGCATCGATGCCTCGCATTGTGGCGTCAAGGAAATTTTTAACTTGTGACTCAATTTTCATCTTCTCTCCTCCCCTGTTAATGACAGCAAGCTCTATATAATCCAGAGTGGGACGGTGTGATTTGGGGGGCACTGGAACAAGCATCTCATAATGTTCCTTCAGTTGTAAGGATGGCCCCCTGAATACCTGTGGAATAGACAATATGCAAAGTTATACATTCACCACCCACAACAATGGGTCACAGGGGTTAACTGTGAATGCGATCGCATGATTGTATGGTGTAGTATTGACAGCTGTGATTGAAAACGTTGCTTTCAATTTTTCGCCTTCACTGCAATTATAGCCAAACTAAAGGCTTAATACGTATATTATCACGACAGAACAGCACCTGCCAAAGACAGGAAATAAGACCCAACTAGTTGGAAAAGTGGCAGATGTCTACTTTCTAGAGAGCACAATTGAAGCAAAGATATTTGTAGACCATCAATCAAGTACCGACATTCTCGGGTAGACTAGAACGAGTCTCCCAACAGCAGATCAGAAGTTAGTTTGAGGTTATCTACTTACTATGGGGGCCTATAGTTATACATAGAACTACCAAACAGGATTGCATCTAGCACAATGTGGACAATTATCTCACAAACAGATGACCTCAGTGTTCCCTCTACCATTCACCAAACTACGATGTAAGCCTACGATGTGAAGCTATCACCCTATCATTGCTATTTTGTATCCCTCAACATTTAAGCTAGCACTCTACAGGTGTCAACTGCAAACCCTATAACTCTGTTTTTGGCTTTACACAGCAGTTTGCACCTTATCATAGAGTGCGATAGCACTCTATATTATGTAGGGATGACAAGGAAATAAAATGGCGGACCTATACCTTCCATACATTGCAGTTTCACAAAATATCGCCTATGGACTGGTATTAAGCCCAAGCGAGCATTCAGGAGTCATTTTCGGCTGATTTGAGAAGTAACAAAACTACTAACAAGTGAAAAGAGGATGTATCGTGGACACCTTGATCTCCAACCATCTGAGCAGTTGAAGTTGGAATAACCTTTTCCAGACTCAGGATTTCACTCATAGAGCTCGTGGGAATGAAATACAATCGGATTGACATCTTATTAAATTCAGACTGAACAAAAATACTTGCATCTTGGGTTAATGCTTTATTCAAACCAACACAAAACCTATTGTCCTCTGCTTTATTGTGGGCATGTTTTGCAACGTACACTGTACGTCGAAAATAGACAGCCATTTTATAATCACAATAATACTACATAATCGCCATAACATTTCACATGCAGATTAAACTTTCACGGATACTGCGAAACTTTCCACGCATACAGTAGTAATCTGTTACTAACTTCCGATGGCAAGTCTAGGAATCAACAGTGAGGTCAATAAATACCTCTGCTTTGATTATGTACTTAAGATCCTAAATTTCAGACATTTGCTGCTTTTTAAGTATTTAGGCCCATTTCCTGTCGTTGGCAAGGGTGTTCTCTAAAGAAAACCTTATATTTGGCTGTAATTGCCATAGTAGGTTAAAAGAGCTTGAATCTGACTATCCCCCCATGATGAATTAGCAAAGTACGCTGTGTAGTGAGGTGTCCATTCCAGAAACTACAGGATGCATTTGTGTCTCTACCTATGAGATTTGGACAGACCAAAATTGGGACCACTTTGTTTGGCTTCCAATGGTACAGTGAATTCTCGTTAATCTGCCAAACCTTTTAATCTGCCACAATTTCAAAGTACCAATATATAATGACAAGTACCAGAGAATATCCAGTTAATCCGCCAAACTTGTTAATCCACCACATTCATTGAAAACAAATTGCAGTGGATTAGCAAGCATTCACCGTATAGGGGATTTTTCAAATGTACAGTGTGTATCATGGGAAATGTAACATATCGCAACCTAATGTAATGGAATTACATATTACTGTAGCTGTAGTGGAATTATAAAATATTGTTACACAAAATCGTAATGGATTGTATTTTGCTAGTAGTTATATTGTAATTCTGTCATCATACTTTTCTGTCCATCAGTACTTAACCCTCTGACCCGCGCCGTATGCGTATAGTGTAATACAATCACACAACTTCAAAAATATTTTCCGGAAGAACAATCGTAACAGTCACTAAACAATTACTTCAGCATAAAAGTAGAATAGATAAGCTTAGGTTTCATAGATAATTTGAATGGTTTCGTCTAGTCGAAGCCGAGTCGAAGGCCTTTGAAGAGTGAGCTACGTTCGCCGTCCAAGCTAACGAAGGATTCCGTATAATCTTGTATATGTCCGGAGATGGATTCACGGCAGGATGAACGCAAGCGATTTTATTCTACAGAAGAAGTCCTTGCTTACCTTTGTGTAGACAGAAAAAGCGATCTAACCTCCAGCGAAGGATCAACTGATGACTGGCAGTCGGATGATAACGATTCAGATGATGGGTATGTTGTGAAACGCGCTAAACTTACCATTCCAACACTCGCGAAAGGTAGTCACCAGCGGCAACAGCAATCGAGCAGCAACTCAGAGATCTCTCAAATGCGAGAAACTAGCAATGCAGATGACGAAGCTAGGAGCGAAACTATGTCATATTCGGAAGAAATTGACACGGAAAGTGAGGAAAGCAGTAATACTAGTAGTGGTAGTGAGGATGACGGGGATGGTGATAGTGAGTGGGTGGACAGTACAATCATGTCTGGTAGTAGTAGTGAAGGTGAGCTTGAGGAGATTGAAGATGATGTTGAGCACAGTTCTGTTCTTGGTGATGGTGATGGTGATGTTCAGTACAGCATGGTGGATGGTGATGGTGATGGTGATGTTGAGCACAGTTCTGTTGTTGGTGATGGTGATGTTGAACTCAGCTCCGTGTTCAGTGGTGGTGATGTTGAGCACAGCACAGTGGATGGTAATGGTGATGTTGAGAACAGCACGGTGGATGGTAGTGGTGATGTTGAGCATACCTCCATGGTTGGTGATGGTGATGTTGATGTTGAGCTCAGCTCTGTGGTTGGTGATGGCGATGTTGAGCTCAGCTCTGTGGTTGGTGATGGCAATGTTGAGCTGGTTGGTGATGGTGATGACAATGTTGAGCTGGTTGGTGATGGTGATGATGAGCACAGCATGGTGGATGGTGATAAGGGCAATAGAGAAGGGCATGGTAGCAGTCATGGTAGTGGCAGTACAGGTGGGCATGGTGGCAGTCGCAGTAGTGGCGGTAGAGGTTGGCGTGGTAGCAGTCGTGGTAGCAGTCGTGGTAGTGGTAGTACAGGTGGGCGTGTTAGCAGTCGTGGTAGTGGCAGTAGAGGTGGGCGTGTTAGCAGTCGTGGTAGTGGCAGTAGAGGTGGGCGTGGCAGCAGACCCAGAGGTGGACGTGGTAGACAGGCTGAATTTGCAAACACCAGCCAAACCAATGAGGAGGTTCCAAGTACATCCATCCCTATATCAGTAGAGGACTCTCATCACATTGAACCGGATGACTTTCATCCACTCCGTGTTCCAGGCCCACATCTTCCAGAACATGTTGACGAAGATCCATCAGAGCTTGATTTATTCCAACTGTTCATCGATGAACACATTCTAGAGCGTTTGGTGACTTCAACGAATGACTATGCTGAGGAAAACAGACACAAGAAGCCCAACATGTACAAGAGGTTCAAACGGCACAGACTGACACCTGATGAAATGATGCGCTACATTGGTTGCCTTTTGCTACTAAGCATCAACTCTGTTCGCAACTATCGTCTAGCATGGAGCAAGAAAAGCAGTCAGCATCTTTCTCATCTCCATCGACTGCTCACACGAGATCGTTTTGAAGCCATAGGTGCATTTCTCCACGTTGTGACCAAGGAGGAGGAGGCTAGCCTCTCATCTCACAAGCTGAAGAAAATTCTTCCCTTGCACGATGTTATAAAGAAGAAGTGTCTAGAGCTGTACCAACCATTACAGCAACTTTCCGTGGATGAGCGCATGGTGAAGAGCAAGGCGCGCACGCAATTTCGCCAGTACATCCGCAACAAGCCCACAAAGTGGGGCTACAAGTACTGGGTTTTGGCTGACCCCACTGGCTACACAGTAGATTTCGACATTTACTGTGGCACTGATCAGCAATCATCGGGCAAAGGACTTGGATACGACGTTGTCGCAAAACTCACCCTTCCATTCCAATTTCAGGGATATCAAGTATTTTGTGACAATTTCTATTCAAGTTCATCCCTTTTTGGTGATCTTCTCGATAAAGGTATAGCAGCAACAGGAACAGTACGAACAAACCGTGTGGGAGTTCCAAAGGAGGTACAACGCATAAAGGAGGTTCTTGATAAGAAGCATGTACAGCGTGGTACAGGCTTTTACGTTCGACCAGAGGACTCGAGGACTGCATACATTGTGTGGAAGGATAGCAAGTGTGTTACAGTAATGACAACAGCATATCCAGGGCACAGCATCAGCACTGTGAAACGCCGAGTAAAGAGCACAGCCACTGGGTTATCTCAGACACAAGATGTGTGTATCCCCATCGCAGTAGACAAGTACAACTCGTACATGGGAGGAGTTGACAAATCGGATCAATATATTAGCTATAATCGCATTCTGAGGAAGACTGTTCGTTACTGGAAGACGTTTTTTTACCATCTACTGGAGATCTGTGCCACCAATTCTTCAATTCTCTACAACTGGCGCAGAATGGAGTTGCAACAGAAGAGTGTCTCACAAACAGAGTTCCGTGATAGGCTAGTACAACAAGTCATCGCAAAGTACGGAAGAACACCCTCTGACCCAGGCAACTTTGCAGTTGTACATGGAAGCCAGTTCAGGGAAGACACCACAAAGAAAAGATGTGCGTACTGCCAGACCAATCAGACCCAGCGTTACTGCCCAGACTGCCCTTACGAGCCTTCTTTGTGTCAAGTTTCGGAACGTGACTGCCATTCCATCTGGCACCGTGAAGCAAGCTCAAAACTGAGGAAACGGTGGTTCAAAAATCACGAGCGCAGCCATGTCAGAATCCAGACACCCTCTGCCAAAGCCGCAGCTAACAAACGAGGAAGGCCTGTAGGTAGTAAAAACAAAAAGAAGAGAAGAGGACATTATAAGAAGGACTGATAGCTAACTATCACACATATTATTATTAAGATAATCACTGCATGCTTTCATTTCATCTAGTTATAGCTTACTTAGTGCTATTCACATGTTCAGTTTAAAATGGACTGTATATTTTCTAGCTATGATTTATTATAATCTCTTATTAGGAAACATTTGAGCTATGATTATGACCGTTGTGGTCGCAGATTGAGGTTATACAAACAAAGACAAACCACGGAATGCACCCACCTTGAATAACGTTGAATATCTACGGAATCGTAGCTCAGAGCATTCAATGCATCCTATCAAATGATAGCTAAGAAGATAAGCTATACAATGATACCACACTTGACTTCATTCCGCAGCTGAGAAGGCTGGAAAATATTCGCAAACTCCTGCAACTCAGACGCGACGGCCATTTTAAGCCCGCATTGCCAAATGCCTTTAGCTTACTATATTGTGTTTAGTACTAGTTTATAGCCCTATGAAACCTCTACAAAATGATACCCCATTTGTATAGATACACGCGCTGGTTAGTCTGTAAGCGCCGCTTTAAAACTTCCGGTGAGACATTCCATTTCCAAGTGCGCGGGTCAGAGGGTTAAAGTATTGTAGTTCAACGTAAACTCTTTCATAATGATGTTATAGCATAACATAAATTTACTGCAATGTATATAATCATAATAATATGTAATAATTTATCTAAATATCTCAGGATATACGTATATGCCAGATATATACGTATGTCAGGTTTTCTGTGATATGTACTGTATTTCACAGCATAAAACAACACTTAGCCAGGATATGGGGTTCTCCATAAAGGTTCAGAGCTGAGACAGCCTGGCAATTTGGTTGGAGGATATTATACTCTTAAGATATAAAGGATATCTAAATTCAGCTACTTGTGACTGACCTATGAGGACTAAAACAAGTCTTAACGTACGTAAACTACAATTCCAAAGGATCGATTTATGCAATAACATGTGTTTGTTCCGTTTCCCACGTCTGAAGCTTTGGAACAGGTATATAAGGGGAAGTGGGGCTCATTGCAAATGGCCGTCGTTCCTTGAATTTGAAAAGCATGCACAAGGGCAGGCTTCGGCTACTCCTCTCAAATCAAAATCAAATACACAGAAACATTTAAATTTCTAGTAAATCTCAAATACAACCCCGATCATTAAAACAGGACAGAAATATGCTGAATTTTTAAAGCAGCTCTTTCGTGGCCTGAAGAATACAAGAATCCAGTAACGACGGCAGTTTGGGTCTGAGCTACCTTAGACTGGCTATCAATGGCACAATGTACTTTGTAGGGATTCTGAATCATAGTTATGGATAACCTTGTTATTATGGCAAACACAGCAATTACAACTGAATCAAAAATTAGTGTGTTGTGTTTCAGCATAACGGTATTAGTGATGAGCATAATTATAGCATGTACAGAGCAAATAAAACCTACTTTAATTATTTCTTCTTCTGACATTTCTGAATCGTGTGATTCACCAGGAGTATGGCTGGTGTGCTTCTGTAATAGGAAAAAAATGGCATTTTCCAAGTATTAGGATAAATGGTTTCCACTATATTCTTGAAAAACACACAAAATAAAATATCCAACCAAAAGATGGGAGATGCCACTGTATGATGTCAGACAAAGAATATAATATAATATCCATCCTAGTAAATACAGTGCCTCTAAAATTAATCGTGGAACAGTAGGTCATTCAGTTTGTCATTAAAAATTGGGAAAGCAGTTCTGTACACATGTACTTTTTTCCAGCTAAATACATTTGTAACTAGCTACAAATTTACGTTTTTTTTCTTTTTGATTAGAAATGGATGAGCCAACGGACAATATGTGTACATATGCACATACTATACAATTAATTTGCAAAATAAACATACAAACACATGTTACACATGTACAAGTTTTTTGGTGTAAATGCACACTATGTATTATTCAACTAAACTGCCAGCCAGGTATGCAAGTACAGTGGGACCCCTGTAATCAGGACACCTTGGGTCAGTCTTTTTGTGTCCTGATTATAGGGTTGTCCTTATTTCAGGGGTTATGTACTTTGGATTGGAATTAATGGACATGCACGACGTGGGGGCGTAACTCGGCGACCATGTTGGGTGGCAAAAAGACACGTTGCAAATAGGGAGCAATACGAAATTTGTCTAGTTGTAAGAGTTCTAGACACTTCATCTTTGAACTAAACCTCAAATTTCTTAGAGACATGAGCTAATACGGTGTCGCAGTAACACGTGACCCCCCTCTACTTCCTAATGATCACATTTTCACCTCAAAATCCCCTGCACGTATGGATTGTCAGGACCAAAGGTATTGGTGGACAAACTGGAGAAAATCTTACAGCCTCAAAAACTTTGATTTCTCCGTTTTATTGTGTATAATTTACTACTGATTTGTATACACTGGTTCATATTTTCCCGTCCATTTTACGGAATAACGAAAGTCCGTTTTTCAGGGGGCATTTTACATACATTACAATACGGAGTAAGTTGGTTCCAAGATTATGCGTCTGTTTTAGCGCGGTGTCCATATTTCAGGGAGCCGGATTATAGGGGTCCCACTGTAGCATATTGTACAGAAAGGGGCATAGACGGTCAGTTGTATGGTATTACGTAACCAGAAGTTCAATGATCCCTATAAAGACTAATTGTGTAGGCCCAAATCCAATAGTATGACCAAAACATACGTACCTCATGACTATGTGCTGGAAGGGAGGAGAATCCACAAGCTTTATCTAGTTTTTCTGCCACTGTAGCATGACTGTGATACCTGTTGGCTGTTCTTCGTAGCACTCTGCACAGTAGTTTCACACTCTCCAGTGTGCCATAGTTGTGCAAATGTTGAGCAAGAATGTGCTGAGAATCACTGTCTGTTTGCTGGCTCAAAATACGCTGCTCCAAGTTTCCATCAATAACATTTTCCCGTACCAGGTCTCGACTAATCCCCTTCACATTGACCTGTAGTCCACTTGTGTCATAGAGAACAGAAACAATGGCATCCTTCACAAGTGAATCAGATGAACCTTCAGCCATATGTGGTCCTAAACAGTGAGAAAATAATACAGTAGTAATCTCTGATAAAAATACACACATTTTATACATGTACCACTGACACACAATTTGGAATGTATAAGGTCAGGCAAATTCGATTCCAAGTTCACTGTCCCTGTTTGCATGCTTCTTTGGCCTCACCATCCAACTCTCATTTCTCATTATATGGGTACATGACCAACTCTTAGGACTACTTAGCCACATGAGGTGTAATATCGCACCTTTGGCAGTGTACACATGTAGTGTTGGGCGGTATCAAAAAATATCAGTTTTGGTATATTGCCAACATCATACCACGGTATTACTATGATCACGGTACACCGAGTCTTAAGGTTATATTTGGGGATTGAAATAATTGAGTCCTTGATTTAATAATAATGAAATAAATAAACATAAATATATAAATAAGTAATCCACTACTTGTCGTCCTTGTTAACTCGGAGCGCAAAGTGCTTTCAAATATCAGATTTAGTATTCTTCTTATCGATGAGATGAACTTTATTGCTTGGATCCCTGGTATCGCCCGTTCGCTGATCAAAATTTTAACTTGCAGCTGACGACACTGCCATTTTGACAACATTCTCTCATTCCATCTAACAACGTATCATTCCACACATGCACACTTTTTGCGCTCATAATCATGGCTGTCGCAGCGATAGTTTCGAAGGATACAGAACACATCATTTCAGGGCGAAATTTGATAACCCAGGAATATATTCAATTTACTTAAAGTACCAGTCAAACCTTAGAGAATACCGTGATATCATGATATCTCGGTATAGAAAAAATCAGCCGGTATCAGAACCGTGCACAAACAATACCATGGTATTACTATATATTCGGTATACCGCCCAGCGCTATACACTTGTCTGCTGTAAAAAGGACAGTTGTTTCGTGGAGTGGAGTGTTATTAGACCCATCAGATCGTTTTGTGGACCTTTACTACTCATGTAACTTCAATATTGTATTTTGTACTTATGTACAACTTACTATTGTGTTCTTTTATCAAATATTCTATCTTTAGTGTGTTTTGTGTTTTGTACGTAACAACCTCCCTCCCACATGCCAATTTGAGACCACTGGAGATTAAACTGTGAATCAAATTTGCATCATCTAATGTAGTACACACAACTGAGAACAATCCCGTAATAGTAGCTAGCCCTCTGGAATGGTTATCCCAGGATGAAAAAGTACTCCCATCCCATTGACAATATTCACCACAGGCCTTGCGCCCTAAGTAAGAACTGATCTCTCCTACTAGACCATCCTTATCCCTCTCCACCCCAGGCACCTGATAGTCTGGATAGTTGGACTGAATTAGCTTGGATTGTTTGAAACTACACTTATTCCAGGACTACAATGCAGAAATGGAATGGTTATCCCAGGATGAAAAAGTACTCCCATCCCATTGACAATATTCACCACAGGCCTTGCGCCCTACGTAAGAACTGATCTCTCCTACTAGACCATCCTTATCCCTCTCCACCCCAGGCACCTGATGGTCTGGATAGTTGGACTGAATTAGCTTGGATTGTTTGAAACTACACTTATTCCAGGACTACAATGCAGAAAGGTCGTGGTAATCTTGGACGATGAGTTCTCTTCGCACACAACGTCCACTAATAGAACATAACCCACCTTCTTTGCAAGTATGCAGTCTACAGCTTCAGGTACATCGGGGGATGAAAGGCCAAGTCGATCAAAACTGATCATCAAATCCTAACGCAGTGGAACAGAAACATCATGAAGTAATTTGACTGTGACATGACAAACTGATAATTATAAGATTGTTCTCAAGTGAACCAGGTCACCAGGTCTTGGTGTTGGACCTTCAATTACTTTATCACTTAACCTTCATTGTCACCCACCACGTAACACGTTCTGATATGGTGTGGTTCACCGCTGATAATTATAACAATATAGGGTAGCGGAGCCATATCCCGGACACCTAATGGTTCCAACTAGATAGTCTCGGATAGAGAGCGTATTGAAATTAACTGAAGGCACGTTTGGATAGATCTTCTATTCCTTCATTCCAACATATTCTGTACTTTGCAAAAATATCCTCTTTTTCTGCCACCAAGTCATTCTACAACAAAACGTCATTTTCCCCATTCCTGGCCATTTTTTCCTGAAGTCGGACAGTGATCTCGAAAGTATTTTAAAAGCTGCAAATGACATGTCAACTTAAAGCCCCCCTTTAAGTTGACATGTCATTTGCAGCTTTTGGGCCAAACAAAATCAAACAGTCATGGCATACCCAGACAACGCCTTGAAGATCCTCTTGGTCAGTGTTATGAAGGTTAACATACGGAAGATGGTGTTGTCGCATTGAATAATTCCAAAGGCTGCTGCTGCCTGACAAAGGAACATTTTCCATCTATCACCATCGTTACGGCCTTGTTTGGGTCGATCTTTTGTGTTAGCAGGTGCCATAATTTGCACATTCAACAAAACTGCACCATTCACTATTACTGTCCGACAATTGGTATGAAAAAGTAGATTGGATATTCTCCTGCTATTTGCCTCCTTTTGTTGGTGTAGGCTTTTAAGTACTATATAACTGATGGTGGTGAATTAATGTTAAAATTACCGTTTACCGCAAATTAATTGGACACCCTATGCTTCAGGTCAAAGAAATACCGATAATAGCTTCGCCTCAGCATAGGGTATACAGTATCTATGGCCTCAGTCAACAAATGTATTGCGCAATACAATATGACCATTGCGTCATCTCCTCGATTAGTGTACAGAATACCAGCGCTCTTCGCAGGACGACTGCATAAGATAGTTCAAGTTTCCACCAAGAATGTTACAGCTTTGAAAACTTGGACTGTTCGTTTTTTATCAAACATATTCTAAAAAGTGTCCGACTAAAGGCATTGTCCGGGATATGGCGTACCTAGCTACCCTAATAACTGGCTACAATAATAACAACAAAAGAAACCCATTGACGAGTTAAATTACCTGCAGTATGACAATATTTTACGAAGACAGACATCAGCAGCAAACTGTTAAATTGGTTCTTCGTGACGATCTTCAGTAGCCGATTTCTCACACACTGCGACCACTGTTTGGTTTGTATTATCTATGGTTTGACCACAGGAATGGTCAGTGCAACCATAGCAACACGTGATTAACTTTGGGCGCGTTATCCAAGAAAAAATGGACGACGGTCAGTCTATGCCTATTGCTACCGAAGGTTGTCTGTGAATCTACCTTATCTATATCACCTGCATGTTTTGTATTAGGAGGATTTCAATCGGAAGAGGACGAACTGGATTATTTGTCTTCTTTGTTGGAGATTGATGACAAGACTAGCAAAGATAACAGTCCACCTTCAGTGGGTATGTATTCGTACGTGTACTTGTATAGAACGTAGTCGACTCGAGAAGCCTCTTCCTGTTTGGAATGTAAGAAGGCGTAACTTGTAGCAAACAATTCATCACCGACTAAATCTACAATGAGGTGTGCCGATTTGAGCCCTTGTGCAATGGTAGAGATAATAGGACGTAGCTCGTACCTGTACCCCCGTGTCAACAATGGGTGTAGCCACCTGTTTCAATGATTACTGTGTCCAACATAATACCCCTCCTAGCATTCTCCACTCGCTGATCTCCCTTTCTTACACTGTAGACTCAAGGGATCCCTTATTTCGAGATGCTATTCGACTTCCACTTCTTGATAAAGATGAAGCTGGTTCCACTAGTACTGGAGGTTGTGTCAGAAGTGTTTGTGTGTCGGAGTTAGCAGACAAGTCAAAGGATGAGCTTCAAGGTGAGCCCTCATGAACTGTACAGTGTTGGTAGATGTAGCACCACAATGTATACGTCCATATATACACATATATACATAGTAACACAATGTATTGTCCATATATGCACATGTACCTCACATGCATAGTTGAATGGTCACATCTTAATGATTGTGTGGAATAACACCAGATGTGACTCTCACCACTCCCCATACACTCAACCTGCATATCCTAAGTGTTTGTATGGAGTATACATCCTTACCTCTATATTATATCCTATATCTTATCATCATTATGTGAAAGTATTCAATATTTTTGTGTATAAATGTAGTACTTTAGGGAATAGTGTAAAATCATGAATATTATATTCAATGGTGTAAATTATACAGTAGTTTGTATGTACAACCAGTACCCTCAACTGTGAACTGCTAGGAATGTCCCTCCAGTTCAAGGATGTATTGTCATTCTGTGTCCATCCACGTACTTGTGTAGCTGAGTTGCTTCAAATGAAGTCTGAAATGGACAAGTTGAGACGGCAGTTGGAGTACAAGAATCAAGTGAGAGAGGGGAGGACTGCAGAGGAGAGAGTAACTCACACTAGAGCAGACGTTCGGACCTCGTTAACATCTGATGTGAAAAAGAGAAAAGCACATGATCGAAATACTACTTCTCAATCAGCTAAAAACAGTATGTCCTTGTGTGTTTATCTCTCTCTCTGTGTGTGTGCGTGTGTGTGTATGTGTGTGTGTGTGTGTGTGTGTGTGTGTGTGTGTGTGTGCGTGAGGGATCATATGCACATGTATGAGATAGCTTAACCTCCCTGAGTATGTAGCTGTGGTATTTGCTAGCACTTGCATGCAATGTGTATAATTTGTTACATATGTAAGTAAGCATTCAGCCAGTGCTGAATGCTTAGGTATGCGAATACACATGTATATACACATGTAAAAGTATGTACATTGAAAGCAACATATTGTACATGTATTGATCTCCCAACCCTCCAGAACTGTCACTGACACTGGATGGTCTCCACAAGGCCTCTAGGAACATAGGAACAAAACCTTCTTCCAAGTCAAATCCTCAGATAAAAGCCCGAGAACTACTGGAGAAGAGGAAGAATGAATTGACTGAAACTGACAATGGTAGTAAGGTAGTGACAGAAAGGTACTCTGGACTGAGGATCAGGTGAAATGATGATTTGGATGCACTGCTACCTGTGTGTGTGTGTGGTGTGTGTGTGTGTGTGTGTGTGTGTGTGTGTGTGTGTGTGTGTGTGTGTGTGTGTGTGTGTTTGTATGTGTACGTACATGTGTGCATTAAAGACTTTGTTCTGTGGGCTAAGAATACCACATACAATTGTCCACTGTACATTGTACAAGTGCCAACAGCAGCTCCTATTGTGCAGGAATCCTTTTCTTAGCAAGTCTGAAATGGATGAGAGGATGGAGGGACGTAAGATGGTCAAGGTACCTCGCATAGTTGCAAAGGTCAAGGATGGAGACATTGAAGGAGACTGGGTCACTATTGGTGTCATTGTAGATAAACTACCACCAAAGGATTCTGTTAAAGTTAGTATGCATATACACACATACGTATCTACACACACACACACACACACACACACACACACACACACACACACACACACACACACACACACACACACACACACACACACACACACACACACACACACACACACACACACACACACACACACACACACACACACACACATACACACACACACACCTTATTCAGCTTTACACATACCCATTTTCCCACTGTAGTATAACCTTATACCTCTGTGTTGTTGTTGTTGGCCACGTGTACTACAGGGTGATAAGTATTCAATATTGAAGCTGTCCGATCTCTCATCTCTTGCCAATGTTGTGACATTGTTCCTCTTTGGAGACGCACACAAGCAACACTGGAAGATGTCAATTGGTACAGTAATTGCTCTGCTCAATCCATCTCTGAAGGCAGAAGTCAAGAACAAGGTACGTAAATGTACAAGTGTATACTTGTGGGTGTGTACATACTTGAATACACTGCTATACATCTATAAATATTATGCATACATACTGTACGCATGTGATCATCAGCCTGTTACTGTACTTACTGCTTGTCCCCATCAGGACCAGGTATCAGGTATCCCCTACACACTCTCACTGGATCATCCCGATAAGCTGATGGAAGTGGGGCAGTCCTGTGATTTCACACAGTGTAAAGCAACTGTTAAATCGGGTGGGAGAAGATGTAACAATTTTGCAAATATGTACGTACATGAATCTACGGTACCTTCGTATATTCTACATGCATACGTATATACGAATGTACAATGCATGCAGTGACTACTACATACGTATGTACAGAGAATTCGTGTTAATCCACTTGTAGTTGCCATCATTTTTATCCACCACAATTTCTCACTGCCAATGTAATATTGAATAGTGTTGCACCGATATGGTTTTTTACCGATAATCCGATTTGCCGATACTTACTAGCAATCATTAGCCAATGTATTTAGCCAATCCGATAATAAAATTATACTAGTGTATGGGAGCACTACCAAGGGTGATGTTGTGAAGAGGTCTAACTGTATACTAGATGCTTGGAAAATACAACGAAGTAAAAAAAATCAGTAAGGATATGCACCCGATATGCCGATATGCATGACAATGCCTATAATCGGCCGATAGCCGATCCGATTATCCGTGCAACACTAATATTGAACATCCAGTTAATCCACCAAATCATTAATCTGCCATACATTTTTGTTAGCTAGATTAATGAGTATTCACCATATATACAATACTCACATTTGAAGACATATGCGTACTCCCAACCAGGGATGCTGCATGTACACAGGCCATTCCTCATAATCCTCTATTCACTTGATGTTGAACTCCTTTTCCTCCACAGGAAAGACGGTGGTTACTGTGACTATCATGTACACGGAGCCTACAGGAAGATGCAGGGTGGAAGGGGGGAATTCCAGTCAGGGTGGGTGATGACCACTAGCACATGCTGTACAAGTGTGCAAGTAGTGTTCACTGGAGGTGCTAATCACTGGTAAGACCTCAGAAGGAGTGGTGAAGGACACTCAAGTGTTCACTGACCACAGAGATTTGGTGCAGTTACGTACATTCAGTATTTGCAGTACACTTGTTAGTCTGTAGCTGGATGTTAGGATATGTGAGCCAGTACTGAAGGAACTCTGTGTCCCCTTCCCAAACACACCAGCCTTCCTCTGTTGGGCTAATAATACCAAGAGATCAGCTGTTGTCCTTGTGCTTCCTGTAGATATGGTCCCACCCATGCTGGTGGTCTAGCCAAGTTGAAGAAATCATTGAAGAATGAAGGTTCCTATTCATCCTCTTCACTAAAAGGAGTCGTCCCTCCAAGTAACAGGCTGTTTGCTCCAGGAGCTCAGGAAGAACCCTCCATGGTCACTTCTGAGTACAAGGAGAAGCGAAAGGACAGACCTCTGGTACAGAAGAAGGGAGCCATTATGGTTTCTGAGGGATCAGATGTTCAGTGAGTTCACAGTCCCTCATTCTGATGTTTATCGTGTGCAGAGTAATGCTGTACAGAAACTCCTGAACCAAAGAAGTTAGTAGTAGTGGTCTCATTAGAGGTGGTCTTAAGTTGGGTCCTACTGTACATCGTATATGCACATCTGGTTGTGTGTACATAAATTTAACATATGTAAGTACATACATACTTGTGAACTTTGAAGACTGTTAGTGTACATGTGAATAGAGTGTATACAGCCTGTACTATCTACTTACATGTAGCTATAATTTTGTCTCTGTTTTGACAGTAAATACCTGCTTCAGAGCAAAAGTGTTGGGGCTAGAAATTTGAACAAGGCATTCAAATTTGAGGAGGAGAAGAGAAGTGAGTGTCTGTTAAACTGAAAGTGATGTGCATGTGTTATGTGTCACACTGTGTTACTTACATACCTACGTATATGGTGTGTATCATTCTACAGGCATGGTACATATGTAGTAGTTATACCCCGCTTTTAGTGTGTACTGTGCGGATGTACTAAGTGTTAGGAATAGATTGGCCGAGGGCACAGCCCGAGGCTAATCTATTCCTAACACTTAGTGCATCCGCACAGTACACACCGAAAACGGGGTATAACTAGTATGTACCCCGTAGTCACATTCATTTACGCGGGCTGGTAGGCCTATCGATTGAGGTTTTCAACGAAGAGCAGCAAGAAGGCCTAATAACACTGCAGCAATCGTCGTTTGTTCGGTAAATTTTATACTCTCAGGCTCGTTTCAGCAAGTTTTTTTCCTCTTTCGTTCGGTAAAGTTAATACTCCTAGGCTCGTTGTTTTGGCTAGTTTCCTATTTCGTTCGTTCATTTTGTAGATATTCTAACGCTCTTGGTTCCAGCAAGTTTCATTATTCGTTCGGATACTCCTAGGCTCGTTGTTTTGGCAAGTTTCCTTTTTCGTTCATTCGTTCTGTAGGTACTCTGAGGCTTTTGGGTTCGGCAAGCTTCCTCGTTCGCTCGGTAAATATTCTGAGGCTCATGGGTTAGGCGAGTTTCGTCGTTCGCTCAGTAACTATCCGAAGTTTGTTAGATTAAATAATGCCACTTACAAAAACTGGGGTACATCACAAATGTACCCCAGTACATCGCGAATGTACTCCTGTCGGCGCTTTTGTAGTTGATTGAAAACGCCCACGCATCGGGGTACATATTTATGTAATAGTTGCACCCTGCCCAGGTGTGCTGCAGCAGGTGTGAAGTACTGATTGATTGCCAAAAGGGTAAATCCCAGGTACTTAGCTACACTCTCTGCTGTGGCTCACCTTGGCAGGATGCAACTGTAACATATAAACTATCTGGTGACCTGTTGTGTATGGCATATGTACTAGTGGTGGGAATCGGCTGTAATTTTCAAATCAAATATCAATATATATTAACCGATTGATTAATCGACTAATCACCCGAGGTAATTAAGTGGGCGTAACCGAAAACCACCCCCACTTTATTAGACTGAGTAGTCATCCGATGGACATGAAGTGAAGTCCATAGAGTCCTTTTTGCATTTCAGGTACAATACTGAACCCATGGAGTGATGGTTCTGGGTAATAAGGTGGGGGTGGTTGCTTGGTCTACTCACTTAATTACTTCCTGTGATTAATCGATTTGCTTGCGCTATTAATGATAATCAGATTTGAAATGAAAATCGATTGATTAATCAATTAATTGATTAATCGTCCCAGCACTACATACCCGTGCATTCTTGTTCCTTTGATCCACTCATCAACCAGGATGCAAGTGCATAGTGTGTACTACCCACACCTCCTGAGATTGTGAGTTTGGGATTTAGACCTTATGACAAAATTTCAAGGGGAGACACTTCTCCTAGTTGATTGACCCTTGCTGTGCTTCTCCCCCTCCTCCCTCCCTTGAATGTAGTCTACACAGCTCGTACATCATGTAATGGTTTGTGTGTTGAGTCAGGCTATCGACTATCACACAATTGTACATTACACACACGCTATGTATCTATGTCCCCCTCAAACATACTGTGCACTGCTACAGTACATTGATATGTGTTGCTTGTATTCAGTTGACAGTGAGAACTCCACAATGAGTGCCAGTGATGTCTTGAAGAAACAGAAGGATTCCTTGCAGTTCTCCCCCAAGCTGGCACCAACCAGAGCTCAGCCTGACTCCAAGAAGAAGGTTCCGTCTCCTTTGTTAGGTCGAGGAATCTCATCAGGTGGAGAAGTGGACCTGTCCAGAGGTATTGAACTCACTCCTTCTGCTCAAAAGGTACTGCGTATTTAGTTTTCATTGTTCCTCAGTGTAGATATTTGTGTAGGTACATATTTACATACGTAATATGTATATACGAACGTACATGTAATTATTGTTCTGTAATGTACATGTCAAAGTTCATCCATGTATGCATATTCCCATATGTCTTAGAGTATTCCACTTCACCTCAAATCTGAGCACATACGTTCAGTTTTCTATGAATTGTACAGTATGTGCATCATACACCAGGACTATACTTGACTAGTGCTGACTCAGCACTCAAGCACACAGTACATGAGGAGACCATACTTCACTCAGCACTCACATACACAGTACATGAGGAGACCATACTTCACTCAGCACTCAAGCACACAGTACATGAGGAGACCATACTTCACTCAGCACTCAAGCACACAGTACATGAGGAGACCATACTTCACTCAACACTCAAGTACACAGTACATGAGGAGACCATACTTCACTCAGCACTTAAGCACACAGTACATGAGGAGACCATACTTCACTCAGCACTCAAGCACACAGTACATGAGGAGACCACACTTCACTGTGCATATCTGCATCATTTGCTTCAGGCAAGAGCCTTACTGTATGTCAAGAAGAACGGTCCTCTGTCCAAGAAGGACCCGAATGGTCCAGGAAAGAGGGATTTGTCTCAGAAAAAGCAGCAGCTGATTAGGAAGAGAGTATTGGAAGGATCAGCTCAGAGTGTCCCTGATTCTGGTCAGCTTTGATTGGACAATTTACTATTACTTAGTTTTTCTGCCTTCTTACTGGTTTTAGATACATACACATACAGTACGTACACCATTGTAGTCCCTAGCTCATGTGCTCTACATGTCAACCAGTACTGATAGCAAGTACCTCTGATATCAAGTACAGCCGGACCCTGTGTGCTCTTGAGGTACTTACTGAGCAAGTTGGACTGTAGGTAGCTCAAATTTCCCTCCAGTATTTGTGTTTTATTGAAAATTGACTAAATCTCGCCCAGTGTTCTCCTCAAGATAAAATAGCACCAGGGTGCTGAAGAAGTTGTACTGTACTCACATACATACATTTGTACACAGGTGTTGATGTACAGAGTACTGCTAAGAAGAAACCCAAGTTTGACATGAATTCAGAGGAAGTGCAGAAAATTATTAATGCAAAATCATCACATAATTGGGAAGCTGAGGAGGTGTGTGTGTATGTGTGTGTGTGTGTGTGTGTGTGTGTGTGTGTGTGTGTGTGTGTGTGTGTGTGTGTGTGTGTGTGTGTGTGTGTGTGTGTGTAACACTGTGTGTGTGTGTGTGTGTGTGTGTGTGTGTGTGTGTGTGTGTGTGTGTGTGTGTGTGTGTGTGTGTGTGTGTGTGTGTGTGTGTGTAACACTGTGTGTGTGTGTGTGTGTGTGTGTGTGTGCGCGCGCGTGTTTCGTGAATGCATGTGCATTTGAAAGGCTTTCAGGGAGTTCAGACCTTTCTCCTCTTGGAAACATTACTGCCCTCACCTTAGATATTCACCCACTTACATTGAAAATATCTGTAGTAACATACATATATTGTAGAATTTGAATCCCGCTCACTGCCCCTTTATAAACACCTTGCATGTGCACTGCTATTGTTGCCTTACCCACTTACCTGCTTGTAGGAGGAATGGGAGCAGCAGCAAGCCTACTTTGAGCACTTGGAGAAAGTGGAGGCCTTGGAGGAGAAGATGAGGTCCATCACTGAGATCAGAGTCAATGTTGTCCAGTGTCAGCAGGTGAGACTGAGCAGAGTAGACCCATCCACCAAACTGACCTCTACGTGAATACATACGTACTTAATTAGTATGGTTATATTTATGGGGATTTAATGTACATGCATACATACGTATGTACAAGTATCAGAAGCATGACTTAATCAGTTAAGTGCAATCCTCTACACACTGCCTCCTACCTACTATCCTCTACACATGCACTACCTCCTACCTACTATCCTCTTCACATGCACTGCCTCCTACCTACTATCCTCTACACATGCACTACCTCCTACCTACTATCCTCTACACATACACTGCCTCCTACCTACTATCCTCACATCCAGTGCGACTATGTTGCTGAGGGTTCCAGTGATCTGTGCAGGAGAGAAAATCACAAACTGATGAGGTTCAAAGCTCTTAAGAAGTTCTTTGAGTGTCAAAATTGCAAGCATCGTACAGTCACCTACAATGAGATCCTGCCCAGCAAACCTTGCAGGTGTGTTGTGTGTGTAGTGGCTAGTTACCAAACTCTTACTGTTACAGTAGTAAAACTCACATTCACTCCTTGAGTGTCAGAGACATTTCTTAGATTAGCCTACACAAGAGCAGTGCATAGTAGATGCCATTGTTTAGACCACTTAAACATGGGTAATTGAGTAGCTATTGTGCAGTACATACATGTCTCCATCAGGCACTATGTACTGACATACCAGGGTTGAGTAGCTTATGAAACAAACACCCTGAGGCAAGTTTCAATCGTAGTAGTACATTGTGAATATTCGTTTATCTGGTGCTATTGGTTCAGGGGAAATTTTGGTGGATTATACGGATCTTTTTCAGAATGTCTTCTACTATTGGTTGTGCAATTTCGACATTGTGCTTCTTCAAGGAACGGTCTGTGAGTATTTCTCATGTTGTCTTTGGATTCCTCTCTCTGTAATCACAAAATCTCCTGCTTCATTGTCAGGTCAACGCTAGCTAGAATGCTTTACTGCTTTTGCTTTACACGAACACAATTTCTTGACACTTGGCAGATCATCTGTAAACGAAATACAAGTGAATTTGTTCAAAAATAATATGGTGGATGGTTAATCCACCATATTATTTTGAGGCAGATAGACAAAATTTAATATTCACTGTAAATATTAATAGTCAAACCCTGATAAGAATATGAGCTGGTTATACCCGGGGTTCATTGGGGATATACTCCCGGATGTGGACCTACCACAGGATGGTGTCAATTGGCCTAGCATCACATCTTTAACCTCAAAGCACATGTTGTGAACTTTTGCACCATTCTTTGGTGAATTGCAGACAAGTTACATACGTATTATGCAAGATCCCCCATCTTGATCTTAATTGAACAGATTCACAGAAACTTACTAAATATTACTTTCTTGTTGGTTGATTTATTTAATTATTATGTTCCTTTTGAAAAAAGAAGACAAATTACGTACTTATCAACCAATTACTTAGAATTCTGGCTAAATGAAATATTCAACCTTGGGTTCATCTCAGTTGAGCATTCAATACTGTCCAAATAATCCGGTGATAACATGATTATAATAATCAAAATGATGTACTTTTTAGTACAGTATGCATACATGGGTTTACCATTAGAGTACAGGTATGGTACATATGTCCATACACTGCGGGTGATACTTTTTACACATACATATCAATGTATACTTATGTTGGTAGGAACATGTACACAATTTGAATTGTTGCGTTAGTAACTTCTCCTATTTGATTAGGAACTGTGGTTGCCATAGTTACCAGAAGACAAGTATGGCTCAGGTAAGTGTATACTGTGGCCGACGTTGTTATTCCACCACCAGTGTTGCTGGGTCCACCACCGGTGTTGCTAGGTCTACTACCGGTGTTGCTGGGTCCACCACCAGTGTTGCTAGGTCCACCACCAGTGTTGCTAGGTCCACCACCAGTGTTGCTGAGTCTACCACCAGTGTTGCTAGGTCCACCACCAGTGTTGCTAGGTCCACCACCAGTGTTGCTGAGTCTACCACCAGTGTTGCTAGGTCCACCGCCTGTGTTGCTAGGTTTACCACCAGTGTTGCTAGGTCCACCACTAGTGTTGCTAGGTCCACCACCAGTGTTGCTAGGTCCACCACCAGTGTTGCTAGGTCCACCACTAGTGTTGCTAGGTCCACCACCAGTGTTGCTAGGTCCACTGCCTGTGTTGCTAGGTCCACCACCAGTGTTGCTAGGTCCACCACCAGTGTTGCTGGGTCAATAGGTTGAGCAGAAGTAGAGAACTAGAGCATAGTGTTCATGATTAATGATAAAATTAATGTGCAATCTGTCGATCAGCAAGTGAGACACAGCAGCAGTACCAGTGCACACAGCACTGCATCATTGAGTAGTCCATCCTGTATCACTTGGTACTGGTCAAGGGTAGTCCATCCTGTACTACTGGTACTCAGTCTGGTCAAGGGTAGACCATCCTGTACTACTGATACTGATCAAGGCTAGTTAGTCCTGTACTACTGTTACTGGTCAAGGGTAGTCATTCCTGTACTACTCATACAACAAAGTATCCAAGCTCAATAGGTGAATTTTGCTGATCTGGAGTACATCCTTTCCATGTTCCTCCAAACACTCTTCAACCTGGTCTTGAAGTTCAGTGACATGAATCCCCAGGTATAGGATTGAATGATCTACCAGGCTATATAGACCCCATCAGCAAGCTAAGCTGGTACTCTTCAGGTTTCTTGTACTGTTTCTCTCTTTTGTATTGTTAGGAGAAGAAGGGTCCACTGTTGGAATCAGAGCAGCTACTAGTGCGAGGATTGGAGGAGAAATATATCAACTGATACATCATTCCACTGCTAATAATTAATTTTAACTGTACAGAACATCTAATAATAGTATACAAATATGTACATGTATGTGACTGTGTTAACTTCTGTTAATTATGCAGGTATTGTAAATCGTAATATCACTGCAGTTTATGTTGATAATACATAAGTACAGAAACATTAATATAACTTAACGTATATGGGCTAAAATGGTATATATTCAATACAGATGATGATATTGCAGTATAATAGTGATACACATTTATAATAATAGATGAAGACCACAAAGTGCCATGGGTTATCTATTTTATAATTATATAATATGTTCCATCCCTTGATGGTTGCTTTCAAAGGCTGTTGATGTGTTAATATTAAATATTGATATCAATCAATGAAGTATTGTCACCTGACTTAACAGTTATTGCATGATTCCAATTAATATTACATTATAGTTGATTGAATCTATGTACAGTAGCTACATAAGTTTTAAAAAAAATTAATGGAAAAACCCATGGTAACATATTAGTTAAAAGAAATTAATATTGTTGCACATTCTTATACAAATCTAATATGTATACATAATACAATACACACATTTGCAAACAAATAAAATATATAATATAATCACACATCAGTACAGTGATATATACGTATGTTACTACCGGTATTTAGTGGTTAAGACATGGGCACAAGGGCATTATGACATAAAATATATACCGAGTCCCGAGGGTGAGTGTACTTTATATGTCATAATGCCCGAGTGTCCATGTCTTAACCATTATAGCATCCGTTGCTAATGCTTTATACTGTTGCTAGCGCTTTATGCATTATAAAATTGCTGTATAATTGTACTGTTTCTATGGTAACAGATGCTATTACTTGATATTAAGCATAATATTATGCGTACATACACACCAAAATTATACATAATACATGTATGCATATTTGCAATTAAAAAAGAAACAAATACCGTAATTCCGGAAATTAATGCGGTATTTTATAAATGCGAACTTTGCGAGCGAATTCGCTAGTGTATTATTTAGAAAGCCATTTTTAACCCTGCATTATTCGTTTCTGGCATTTAAAATGGTGTTACGCATTTTATAATAGCATTTATATAATTCCACTCCAGATTTGGATGATTCGTATTATTTTAATCACACGTTATTTCCCGGAATTACAGTATAATCGTGCACATTAACTAAGTATAATTTATGTAGATTGGCATGATTAATATTATACCAGATAAGTGATAATGTTGCAGAAATATTATTAATTCAATTTTTGCACGTAATTATTATTGCCGTATATCCGGAAATATTGGTGGTCATTAAATTTGGTGATTTGCCCGAGATCTGGCCCAATGCATTATTAGTGGAATTTAAATTTGGCATTTTGCCAGAACGAGTGTTGATGACATTAAAACACAAGTGTTAATTGATGAATATTAATTTGGCGGTTATGTCCGTGACCACCAAATCGCCAATTGCAAATTTAAATCACCACCAAAATTTCAGGATATACAGTATAATATGCTCTTGTAATTACTGAGTGTGTAGGAGTGCAATATTATTTAAGAATGTGATATGCATACATATATTATGCTAAAAAAAATGTTTACCTACAAAAGAACATGATAAGGATAAAATAATTATTATATGAAATCGAATTTCATGCAAAATTTATAATTGACTATGTGTATAATGTTGCATTATTATATGTATGATATAGAGATATTTATTGGAATTGATTGGCTGTGGCATATTCTATAATAAAAATAAGTACAGGCAACATGCGATTATGTACATCTGTTATTAAATAAATAAGAATTAGTAAAATAAAATTGATGGGGGATATTAGATAATGAATAAAAATAATCGATTAATCACAATTCAAGGTTCCCCATACAGATGTATACTTGGTTCTGAGATATTCCTGAATTCCATATTTGGAGCCCTCACTACCCAATCCTGATTCCTTCCACCCACTGAACGGAGCCACTTCGGTCGCCAGCATTCCCTCGTTCACGCCCACCACACCTGCTTGTAGGGCTTCAGCCACCCTCCACACTTGTTTGTAGTCATTTGAGAAGAAGTATCCTACACAACACACATGGAGGTAAGTGCATGTTGTGCACAAACACAATATCCCTAGCTTGATTATATAGTACAATACACAAAGACAGAATACAGTACACTTAACTAATGTTACCACAGGGTATGGGTGTGGTGTGGTGTGGTGTGGTGTGGTGATAGGGTATGGGTGTGGTGAGTTGTAACTTCTCACGACAAATAGATTTACCAAGCACTGTATTGCACTGTACGTATGTATGTATATACTATCGGAACATGCCACTCACCACTTAGTCCATAAGATGTGTTGTTTCCAAGCTCAATTGCTTCCTCTTCCTCAGTGAACCTATGTAACAGGTTAGAGTAATAGTGTGATCAATGGACATACGTACACATACATTGTTTACGCAATTACACAATTATACACATGTATTATAAGTACACAGGCACATTTGAGCATGTCATGAATGCTTATTTGTGAACTACTTCATACTCCAAACAAAGCTTGCCTTTGACAACAGAAAACAAGTTACACATGTAGTAGGACTTCTTTGCACACCATGGAGGTGAGTTATCAGTAATAATTACTGATAAAGGTCATATCACACACAACACACACACACACGCGCGCGCACACACACACACACACACACACACACACACACACACACACACTCCAACCTGGTAATAGCTGCCACAGGTCCAAAAGTCTCCTCACAACTGACCAACATATTTTGCTTGATGTCAGTCAAAACAGTTGGTTGATAGAACCACTTTCCAACATCACTGGCTACATCTCCACCAACAACCACAGTAGCACCATTGTCACAAGCATTACGCACATGACTTCAGACCTTGACAGCACAGAACAAGAGTTTGGAGTTCGGTGACAACTAAAGACTCGAGTGATCTGCAAAGATAACACATGACACAATCCACATACACCTACGTATGCCATCCAGCATCTTCCACAATCCTACCACATTCTGAGACATGTCCATCATTACAAACTATAAAAATTCTGTATTTGGCAAACTCTCTAATCTGACATGCATTCATTTCCCCAAGGACAGTTGGATTATCAAAGTTCCATTGTATATGTATGTGTATCAGTGGTAGTACTACTTGCATTTGCATCATCATGAGGTGTTCATGGTCACCTCGTGTGTGTACTACAAGCACTTTTCATGGTAACTACTGTAAAGAGCAATTATTATACTCAAGAGTAATAGGGGTCAAAGGGCACACAAAGTGCTGTCAAGGGATGTCAAAGAGCTAGAGGTATTCTTAAATTATGCTCTACAGAGATGGCTACCAATTATTCCACACATTGTACCAACATATTAGCCTCTTTCTAATGTCAATGAGCACATGGCTACAGAGTGTGCTGCACCTTTGGGAAAGGTTTAGAGAGAAACTGAAGTCCTTTATACTGCAACCACATACGTATGTACGTTTGCATATACATATCCTACTGTACATGTACATACATATCCTACTGTACATGTACATACACATGTATGTACATACCTTGTCTATAGCCTTCTGGTTGATCAGAGGTCCTTGCTGTACTCCTTCAGTGAACCCTTCTCCAACCTTCAGACCTCCAACGCCAATTCGCCAATTCTTCCACAAACTGGTCATGGATTTTATCTTGAACAAATATTCTGTTGGGACACACACAGGTCTGTCCTGCATTCCTGAACTTGGCAGCCACAGTGGACGCTACCGCCACTTTGATATCAGCCACGTTGAAGACTATCAGCGGTGCACTACCACCCAGTTCAAAGGACACCTTTTTGATTCCTTCAGCAGCAAGTTTCATGAGAATCTGTGGACCACAAGGTATGAAGGCTTGATAGACTATGTGCATGTTAGTGAGCGGGATAATCACTTGTATGTACAGTACATGTTGTCATCCCATAGTAGGCACAGTATAAGGATACAACACAAAACACATATCGATTTCAGCAAGCACACACACAAACACACACACACACACACACACACACACACACACACACACACACACACACTTTTCCAGCAGCAGTTGATCCTGTTAAGGAAATCTTGGCTACATCCGGACTAGTACACAAAGTGTGCCCAACTTCCTCCACCTGGTCTCTACTGCATGTGACCACATTGAACACTCCATCAGGCAAACCAGCTTCAGAAGCAAGCTGCATAAGTAGTTAAGCCACTCTAACGTACCCTGCAAACTTTTTCATGCATGAGAGAGCTACATATGTGGGTCAGACACAATCTTACCTCTGCAATAGCAAGTGTTGAGAAGGGCGTCTCTTCAGAGGGCTTTACCACTGCCGTACAACCTGCAGCTAGTGCAGCTGCTGCTTTACGCAAGATCATTGCAATGGGAAAGTTCCACTATCGGACAAACAACCCCTAGTGAACCAA
>OZ026555.1:1917781-1922781 GCA_964020155.1 Chondrilla cf. caribensis | reverse complement strand
CACGGAGTCACCAGAGAAGACACTTTAAGCGCGTTCACAAAATGCGTGTAAACGCTCTTAAGCGCGCTTATAAACCGGTTTACGTAAACCATAGAGTATAAGGTCGAGTATCTATGCGTAAACCACCTACGGAGGTGGTTTAGGAGGTGGTTTAACCGGGATTCGGTAAGCTCGCTTAGCGTGTAAACGGTTCGTTTCGTTTAAACTAGCTTTGAATAGGCGGAAAAGACGCGCGCGTTTAGTAATGGCTTCTTCAAGAGCACCAAGCTGGTCTCACGAAGAGATTTTAGCTTTGATTCGAGTGTGGTCTGATCAATCGATACAGGATATGTTACAGTGATTAATACTTGTCAGCAAAGTATCCACAATGTATAATATATAATGTATAATGTAATAAGACTGAAATTCAGCATGTTTCACACCCTAGCTGTTAGCCCTCCTAACGGTGAAGGCGGGCAAAGCACTCTAATCCCTGACATTCTTCACTTCAAGTTTATATGAGCATATTCCTCTTGAGTAAGGGTTAGAAGGGGTGCTGATTTTTACAACAGAGCAATGGGTGTATCAAGACCAAATCTAACCAATTTGTGTGTTTACAGATCTGTTAATTGTTTCTGAAAACTACATCAATTGTTAATATGTAAACTCTGTCAAATCATGGACTATCCATGCAGAGTAACTGGCATTGGAATCATTAAGTATTGTGTACTTGTCGATCTTGTGACTATGCACATCTGGTGTATTAATTCATATACGACATCATCACCTGTGTGACAGTGTGTTATCGTTTAAAGAGATAAGAATGATGTCCTGTAACATCTCTTCAACACATAGCAACAGGACAACATTTGTATTGTTTTACACACTCCACAGTAAAACATAAGACAAACTAATGTAGGAAAGTGGTTCCGTGCCTTTGAAGCTTTTCCCATGCAAATTCCTGTGGAATTACCACTATTTCCTGCATGCACCAGTGCAGGTTACTTGCTCCAAATCTGTTGTTACTCCAAACCTGGTTGATTTCCTTTCAAAATTGGCATTTTCTTTGACATTTCATGTTGGAAAGACTATCTCAGTGTTCTTATGTCAAATACTCTCCAATGCTCATCAGGTTTTTAGTAGTCAATAGACAAAATAAGGCTGCATGTCATGCACAGCTATTTGAATCCAGGTATTCACTAGTAGCAGAGATGAACAATAGCAAATATGAATGTATTTTTGCAGGAAGGCACTTGCAGCCTTCTCGAATATGCCTGTAGCTAGTTGGTGAATAACAGAGGTTAATGAATCTAGCATATTAATTATCTGATGTCACAATCTGGAAAGCCATGTGATGATAAGGCGATGAGCATACTGTTACGCTTGTTTATAACATGGACCTAAAATTATAACTCACGTGGTCACATAGCTGCGTGGGCAGATTCCAACCCCAGTTACATAGCATATTATGCAACAACATCAAATGAAATCTGAACAGCATTAAATCTATTGGAAAATACTGCATTGTCAGTGTAACATGTAGTGTTTATAAAGTAGTCACTTTGATTGAAATTGATTCAAGTGATTTCATTTCCTCAATACACCAGGTATATCATGATACTCATCTAAGGTTGTGTGGTATGTGGGAAAGTCCATGTTATCGTCCTACAACTATTCCTGTCCCATTTGGCATTGTTAAGTGTTGAATGACTTGTTGCTGCAACGATGTGGTTTGGTAGGAATCTCAGGTACAGTTGTACTTAGTTTGAACAGACTGTATTTAATCTCATCTTCTTATTCCTTCTAGACGGTCATTTACATTGTGTCAGAATATATAAAATCACTTGAAAATAGACTATGCCATCTTACATGGTGTCTTTAGCGTGTGTACGCTAAGTCTTCTATTTTGTAGAGTGCTCGTACACCCCAAGGGGTTTCCTTGTTAACTGGTGTTTTGAGAGGAATTGCTCAGAATAAGACATCAGTAGAGTTCAAGTTGGAGTTTGGTTATAGTGTTGACCAATCCTACTGCATGGAGAGGATCCCAGAGGACATTCTGACCCACTTCACTAGAGATGGTTACACCTTGACTCTCAACCCTCTCAACAGTAGATGCCCAACAGGTTAGGAAGAGCTCTGTTTAAAGTCTCTTTCTAAGTCTTCATAGTGTGTTTGTGCTCACTTCCACCTAGGTGGTGTATCTAGTAGGGAATCCCCTCAGACACCTGGCTCAAACCCAACTGGAGAACCTTCAAGTAAGAGATGTCATATAGAGCAGTCACCAGTGGTTGGAGTAACTTGTCAGTTTGAGTCTTTAGTTACCAATGTAACTAAAACAGTGGTACACATGTGGTTGTTTATACACTAGCTATACCAAACTACATACACCATGCATTGGTGTAGTGTGGGTGTAGTGTGACATTGCAATTTGTACTATTATCAGTACATGTCACTGTTATATGGTGTGTATACTCCAAGAGAATGCCATGTGGAGTTTATTGTCATTAATTTTGATGGAATGTGAATCTATTTATCTATAGTACATCCATTTCAAGTGAATACACACACATTGGTCTGAAGTACTGTATGTGTGCATGAGATGGTCTATCTTGTACAGACCTTTCCTCCATTTTACCTGTTTATATAATCAATTCAAAGAACATAGTATAATGGCGTCTGGTTATGATAGACTATGTATTGTATGTATAAGCTGACATATTATCATTGTGTTGTTAGTTTTTGTTTACTGTAGATTGCTCTTCCTCTGTGTTAGAATCTACTTCATCCTCTCCAGCTCAGCAGGTGGACCATACTAGCTGTAATGTGAGTAGTGTGTGTGTGTGTGTGTGTGTGTGTGTGTGTGTGTGTGTGTGTGTGTGTGTGTGTGTGTGTGTGTGTGTGTGTGTGTGTGTGTACATGTGTGTGTGTGTGTGTGTGTGTGTGTGTGTGTGTGTGTGTGTGTGTGTGTGTGTGTGTGTGTGTGTGTGTGTGTGTGTGTGTGTGTGTGTGTGTGTGTGTGTGTGTGTGTGTGTGTGTGTGCATGTGTGTGCATGTGTGTGTATGTTCGTGTGTGAGAGTATACGTATGTGTGTTGTGTGGGGATGTTTGTGTGTGAGGGGTGTTATAACACTAAACAAACCACAATACAGTAGTGGTAGGTTTTCCATATCCCAAGAGAGAACATCCTGATGGAGACCTAAGAGTGGAGAGTATTATTTATTGTACTCATAAGCAGGATGCACTGTAGGTGTGAGTGAATACAAGTGTACATACAAGCACATGTGCAGGTGTACTTGTACCTATGACCATGAACTCTCACCTCTACTGTATCATCCTGTGTTCTTCACTAGGTCCACTCTACACAGTCTGACTCTTCCAGAAGTTCTCCAATGTCACAAAGAGCTTCTCTGCCTCAGAGTCCTATCAGCTGTGTTGGAATGACTGTGGATTCACCGTTCTTGCTTACGCATCGCATGGGGAATTCCCCTCAACCTCCATATACTCATCAGAGAACACTTCCCATAGACCCTCAGTATGGTGAGTCAGTGTGTCTCAATGTTATGTACTGTAGTACCCCTTTGAGAGACACCCTGGTAAACCAACACTTCTCTTACAAGACCGGTTGTGTTAGTCAACAATGCATTCCACATAGCAATTACCCTCTCACTAGAGACCACCCCTAGTACGTGGCCCGCAACCACATAACTATCACTTCAAACACCCAGCTTGAGAGAAGTGCCAAGTGGAATCCTTGTCTTCAGGGTTACGTAGTCACTTTTTGAAGATATGTCTTTTGCAACATCTTGTGAGCCCTTTGTAGCTTTTCCCTCCTTTGAACTGTATGTTTTGTATGTACCATTTGCCACTCAAAACAGCAGACATCATTGTTATGATGTAATCCAATAACACCTATTATGCTTATGATAATGGAGCACACATTTTTTTTGAGAGATCACCTTCAACTAATCCCTTTGAATGGTCTCCCAAAGGAGGTACTACTGTATTCTCTTTAGAGTGTTGGTACAAGCTGATATTTAGGATTAGCATCCAATTGTGATAGTTTAGTCTGCAGATACTTTGTGAACCCAGTCCTCAATAATGCTCAAACCAGATAACATGCAGTATTACACACTACACACTGTACAGTGCTGCTACGTACCAGTCTTATCACATACACGAACACCACATGTGATGTGATAACGTTTACTTTAGCAAATGTACAGCAGTTAATGGTAGAACCTGATATCTGCATACAATAGATGGTACTAGTTACTACCTGGATGGTGTTGTTGTCCAAGGAGTGTGTGCAGTAAATACGGTATGTATAGGAACACCGGGTAGTAGCCAGTATATCGCTGAAGGTTAAGGACATTTCAAGGCAAAAGTGGGCTTATGCTTCCTCATAAGTTGATATCGAGGCCAAACATTCACTAAAAGTTGTTTTTAAAAAGAATTTGGAGGAGGGTGATCCAATTCGACTAAAATCAGCTGTGGGTTCTTTGTTTCTTTTGCACTTGAACTGTTACGTGAATAATATACACTGAGAGTCCTGCAGGGTTATTGCCAGGGCTGTCCTGGTGGTGCTTTCAATGTATGTCATCATCAGGTGATAACTGATACTTACTTCTGTGCACTATAGCATATGTGTATAAATGTTAATTCATAAATTGATGTATAATATAATTTTATACTTGTATTCAAATGTTCTATGAGTTGTGCCTATGTCTTTCCTCACATTTGTTTGATGTCCTCATTGCTGTAGAGACTAGACAAAGTCTATCTTTGTCGTCATCTGCTACATCTCAACTGATGGACACCAGTCCTATGGTATGTACTTGAAATGAGTGTGAGTAGATGTTGTGTACTGTAGTCTAGTGGAGGAAGTGTATTTTGTACTGAAGATTGCTGGTACTTCTTGGCACCATTTGTGCTAGTGTGTACTAGTGCTTTTGTAGTATACAACAAGTTGACATTTTTATCTACTGAAGTCTTATTCTCACTATACACTAACAGTCCACAAT
>OZ026555.1:1905281-1910281 GCA_964020155.1 Chondrilla cf. caribensis | reverse complement strand
AACCTTTCAGCAGTATAGCAAAGCATGCCAAATAACTTCTATGAAACTAAACTCTCAAGTTGAACGCTATCCACTAAAATGATATATAGGGGAATTGAAGGGGAAGGAGAAGGAAGCCATCACTACAACACGCATTTATCGTGTCAAGTGGGAATTCAAAGAAGCCATCAATCCCCACGAAAATGCTATTGCTACTCTAAGAAATAAAGAACTTCCCATGAGAACATTTTGGTGGAAGAAAATTGCTGAGCAATGTTTACGTGGAGGTAAAATTTTTAATTTTGCTTTACATGCTGACAAGCCATCTGGTCAATATTGACAGCAATAAATGAATCATTACATTTTTGACTATCAATATATTATAGTTGATAAATATGAACTATAGCACATGTACTATATTAATTAAGCACAATTAATTAACATGAGTAATTGAACAATATGTTACATAATCAATAAACATTACTAATTACATATAATAATGTATAATATGAAAAGGAGCTGCAGACAGTTTTATAACATTGTATGAACATACAATGTATATTGAACTGTTTCGGCCTGTTTGGGCCATCATCAGTGCAGCGTACCATTCTGCTAATTTGTACAATGAATATCAACTTCCCAGCTTTTTAGTAAGTTGATATTCATTACTATAATGGAGAAAAGAGAGTTTGGCACAACCTCGAATGGTACAATTTTATAATATGTTGACATTAATTAAGGACGCTTCATTCAAACTGACAAAATATACAGTAGAGGGAGAAACATAGTAATAGCAGTATGTGCATGAGATATATTACGACAGACGACACACATATCCATCTAGTTTCTATAACACAATGTCATAGATCACAAGAGTACACATGTTACAAATACAGTGAATTCTTGTTAATCCATTTAGGTGAAATTTTGGTGAATTAATGATATTGAGGCATATACAGATCTCGTCTCCTACCATTTGTCACGCAATCTGTGTATTCCGCGTCTTCGAGAAATGGTCTGTGAGTATTTTTTACGTTCTCGCCGTATTCCTCTTTCTGCATTTGGAAATCTACTTCTTCTGCTTCATTATCAAGTCAATTTTAGAACGCTTTGCTGCTATTTTGCTCTACACTAAAACAACTTCTTAAAAATTGGCGGATTATCTGTAACTGAAGTCCATACAAAAGTGCAAACTGGTACACAGAAGAATGGTGGATGGCGAAATTGCGAGATGGCGGATTATGTATATAGCGTAGCCATACAAGCGCATTCGTTTCAAAATAATAATATTATGGCAGATAAAGCAGTTTGGCAGATTAAACCAGTGGCGGATTAACGAGAATTCACTGTACATACATCAAGATGCATGTTACAAATACATCAAGATGCATGTTACAGATACATACATCAAGATGCATGTTACAAATACATACATCAAGATGCATGCTACGAATACATGCATCAAAATGCATGTTACAGATACATACATCAAGAAGCATGTTACAAATACATACATCAGGATGCATTCTACAAATAAATACATCAAGACGCATGTTACAGATACATACATCAAAATGGAAGAAAATGGGGTGCCATGCCATGAAATAAATAGGTATTGCTGCATAACCTTGTGATTTAAGGACACAAGTCAACGTTTCTGCTATATAGCTCACGGCCGATTACTTTCATATCCTTTAACGCAAGAGAGAAATAACTCAAAGTTTTTTTTACTGAAATAAACCTATTTTACCTTATAGGAAATCTGGCTTTGCAAGAGCACTGGTCAAGAGAATCGACCTGACGCATCAATTGATTAGATGGAAGAACATTCAAAAGCATAGCAAACATTGATAGATTCCATTGATACTCAACCTGTCCGCCTTGAAACTGAAAGGGTTACATTTGTGGCATCTTCAACCAACATATCGAAGGTTGTAGTAAAACAAATCGAAGATAACTTGAGCCTGGTGAGGAATGGGCAGGACCCACTGACAAACTGACATAAAACATTGCATCACAGAATCATTATACACGAATGGCGTGGTACAGCGACCGCTCGGGCTTCTGTATACGTACGGCAACCCGCAAGAAATACGTATCATTCGCTACTATTTGATGACGTTCATTTCAGTTGCTATAGAATTTCCATAGTAACCATTGCGTAACACTTGGATTGACCTTGATATTGCTGAATAGCCCTACATTCATTAATATCGCTTTATAAAACTCAAGAAGTTGTGGCTTGCAAGCCAATAAGAAAAACTCAAAATGAAATCAGGTATGCCACCTGAGTTTATGCCCTATGACTAATCCGGCTGTGTGGCACACTTTACATTGACCCATGGTTGCCTGTGGCAGGTGGTGGTTCATTTCCTCCAAGAATGATACTTCGGATGTTCAGCAAAAAGTCATCAAGTCCCAATAGCTTCTGCGTACTGGAATAGCCACGAGGAGCTCGGCATTTTGGGCATCCTTTGTTGAGTATGTCATTGCTGTGCCCCGTATCTGAATGGCTGAAGTAGATATCGATGCACTCTTGGCACCCTAGTATAGAATGGCAGCAAGTGCTGACCATAACGGGTGGCGTTATTAGATCTTGGCAAATGATGCAGTTGAAGGCCAGCTGGATGTCATTAACTATACCAAAAGGCAGAGGCATCACACTTTTGTTGATTTTGAACAATGCATCCAATCTCTTGTGGATTTCTTGCAGAGTGGTTTCTTTGGCCAACTCAATGTCTTTGTCTTCATTGTTTACAGATGCTCCAGTATGTTTCTTAGCATGCGGGGGCCCTGATGTATCTTCTGATGCAATTGCATATACTTTTCGACTGTTCTGTCTCCAGAACTGCAACCCTGTCCATTATGACAGAAACCAAATGTCATTGATTACAATTTATAAAAATAAAACACAAACACATTTAATTGTAACATCTAGAATGAGCTATTTACCTCTTGTTCCATGACTATCCTCCAGTGTAAGCCCATCTGCAGTGCACAGAATGTACTCATCTCCCCACATTTCCTTTATTTCCTCAGCAACATATGGTACATTTGCACTGTCCTCGGTTATGTTCACATAACCTACTGACTCTGGAATAAATTGACGTTTTCCACTTTGGGTGGAAAAATGCCCTTTCTTCACCTTCACAGAATGTTTGGCTTGCCCAGAATTTTTCTTTTTCGAACCGGGTATAACAGACCTGTAAAATCCATATAATTATTATTTTTATTTCATCATAATATAATTGAAAGAAATATATTTTTATAAAAGAAATTAAACAACTGTGTATAAAATCAAAGATACACACATAAAAATGGACAGTATATTACTATGTATGTACACATGCATGCACTGCATGCATACTAACCTGAAATGAGGCACTGATACAGTTCTGGAGCCTGATGATTCTCCATTGAAGCTAGGGCGATCATCCACTTCATTTTGAGATGTACGAGAACGGCCATGTACCGTGAAGGTTTCCAGATGATGAATTATGTTGTCTTCAAAGTCGAATTCCCCGCTTACTGGCACAAATGCATGTAAATTGGTGGCATCACTAAGCCAGATTGTTGATGGATCAATCTATAAGTACGTATAATATAATAATAATCATTATAATAATATTTTATCACATATATAAAATATACATTAATATAATATATAAAATTATGACAGTCCATCCTAGGACCTAAATATGCTAGATACATTACCAAGCAGATTAATTGTTTGAATGTATAATCATTCAAAAGCATAGTTGGATCGGGTTCATAGTTTACCTCAAACATGTTAGCCAGTGAGCTAGCGGACAACGGATTGTTGATATTCAATTGATACTCCACTTCTCCACGCTGAAAAAAAGCTACATTAGTTGTATTCGCAATCGACATATCGACTCTTGGTAGGACCCAATGACAAGCTGACTTAACTCCACGGAATCAGATGGTGTGGTACAGCGACCCGCTGAGGCTTTCGTATACGGCGGTATACAAGAATATACTGGTTTAACAGGTCGTTAAACGGAAAATGGCGCTGCGTAGCTGGTGTATTGTACGCGCGCACCCGGACTGAATTTTGAGAGGCGTAGACTAGTAGCAAAACGTTTCACCTGAAAGCCCGCCAGAAATGCCTTATAAGGACAAATAAGTCACGTAAGTTAATTAAATACAGTGTTAGCACCGGATGATACAGATTATCTTTCTCTCATGCTTAGCTATAATTTCTTACATTGTCTCTGCAGACTACGTAAATGCAATGATGATGTGTTAAATGTCAATAGATTGGAGTGTTTCTGATGTAATACGGACAGCCACATATACAGAATGAATGAATTGTGCGTCATTCTTTCTCTGGATGTATAATTCAATTAATAATCGAGTTCATTAAAATTGTTAATGCAGTCAAACTATTGGTTTGTAAGTCTGACTGTCAAATCAATAAAAGCAATTATAGCTTTTCTTAGGAGTGAATCGTCTCTGTTCACTAATGAATGGAATATCAATTCAAAATTGAACTGATGTGAAAACAAGCGGTCTCTGATTAGAGCAGTGGATTTTCCTTCCAGAGGGTCACTTCCAAATTTACTTTCATGAGACAAACTACCACCTCTTCCTTCATAATCATGTACAATTCTATCTGTTGTTGGAATCTCTTCTTGATTAAGTGGTGAAATATGGCTGTTCTCCAGCATTTTCTGATTTGGGATCCCCTTCCCTATCAATCATGAAATATGTGGTTATATTAGAATAATCAAATGAAGCATACTCTTTTAGGCTTTCATGCATAACATTCAGTGTGATTGTATGATGTTGACAGCAATATGAATTATATTCAATATGCTTGTACTTGAAGTGAAAATCTGGTTGCATAATTACATTTTGGACAATAAATTGTTAAGGTACGTATTAGTAGCTAACAGATCAGTTTGACATAAAGTTAGAAAATGATTATAATCCCTTACCTGGAATTGCATGTTCATTCCAGCTGTTAATTAGAAGTGTACTTCCCACAATGCTCACCC
>OZ026555.1:1795014-1905081 GCA_964020155.1 Chondrilla cf. caribensis | reverse complement strand
ACATCAATTTCCACAAGTTGCCCCACCACCTTCAGCTGGGAATTCCAGCATGATTCATTCTTAGCAATTACTGTTTTACCCAATAATTCTTCCACCTTCTCAGTCGCCAGTGTTGATTTCCAACAATGGCTAACAACTCAACCTGCCTTATGTAGAACTACACAATGTCATATGCCTTATAACAATATAGAATACCATACCCCTCATTGAGTAGAAATCTTTTCATATCCAGGGGAGCAAGGACGAATGTAATTGCATGTAATTGTGTAATTGTGCATCGATTGCACAAAAAGTTGAATGTAATCAACTACCATTAGTTTTCCAATTTCAGTGGAAAAAATCTCAATTACAATTAAATTACAATTACCTAGAAATGTGTAATTGATTACAGCCAATTACAATTACCAATTACCATTACCACAACACTGATATACAGTGCATGACTACTATACAGAGCCTACAGTGCCCATACCAGCTACAGTGACTATTTAGTGACTACTTCCGATACCAAGGCAACAGTGACTATGGAGGCTACCCAACTACAGCTGCTAGCCAGTGACTACATGCTGTACAGCTGCCATAGTGACTACAGCAACCTCAGCAATAGTCAACAATTTAAAGGGATTACATGTACTATATACAGCTAAATTATACAATATCACATCATTAGGTTGTCATTTTTACAAAAACCTAACCTATACACTCCGACCTCACTTATCCGCACACATCTGTTTCAGGTGGATTTGTGGATGCAGTGAGGGAACTGGATACGTAAGGGTGTAGCATTGCATGCATTTATCATGGGCATATATATATTGGGATGTGCTTGCTTGTACATAAAGGCACATTTACTTAGGTATAGCATAATTACAGTAATTTTAATATTATTATTATTACAATTATAATAATGTACTTATTAGTACAATATACTTATATACATGTTTGCTTGTGTGTGTGTGTGTGTGTGTGTGTGTGTGTGTGTGTGTGTGTGTGTGTGTGTGTGTGTGTTCCATATTTTCACAATTCCATACTTCAAGAGTACCTGAATTGTGAAAAGGGCTCTGTTGACTTTATTTCATGTCTATTGGATGACTACTTAGACTAATAAAGTGGGAGTGGTTTCCGGTTACTCCCACTTAATTACATCCGGTGATCTATCGCTTAATCAATCGGTTACTGTGTACTGATTATCGATTTGAAACTTTCAGCCGATTCCCAGCCCTAGTGTGTATTATGTTGTTCTCCACTGGAGAAATTCCACCATTATCCATCTATGGTGAGCATGTATTTCAAGTGAGTGCGTGTGTGTGTGTGTGTGTGTGTGTGTGTGTGTGTGTGTGTGTGTGTGTGTGTGTGCTTGCTGAAATCAATATGTGTTTTTGTGTTGCATACTGGGCCTACTATGGGATGACAGCATGTACTGTACATACGAGTGATTATCCCGCTCACTAACATGCATAGTCTATCAAGCCTTCATACCTTGTGGTCCACAGATTCTCATGAAACTTGCTGCTGAAGGAATCAAGAAGGTGTCCTTTGAACTGGGTGGTAGTGCACCACTGATAGTCTTCAACTCGGCTGATATCAAAGTGGCGGTAGCGTCCACTGTGGCTGCCAAGTTCAGGAATGCAGGACAAGCATGCATCTCTCCCAACAGAATGTTCGTTCGTGTGTGTGTGTGTGTGTGTGTGTGTGTGTGTGTGTGTGTGTGTGTGTGTGTGTGTGTGTGTGTGTGTGGTCACATGCAGTAGAGACCAGGTGGAGGAAGTTGGACACACTTTGTGTACTAGTCCGGATGTAGCCAAGATTTCCTTAACAGGATCAACTGCTGCTGGAAAAGTGTGTGTGTGTGTGTGTGTGTGTGTGTGTGTGTGTGTGTGTGTGTGTGTGTGTGTGTGTGTGTGTGTGTGTGTGTGTGTGTGTGTGCAAAGTGGCATACTAATGTATTCCAGAGGTACTGTAGATATGTATGTATTTTGATTTAAACTCCCCTTTATGTGCCATTTATAGTATGTGCATATGTATTTGTGTATGTGTGCATGTGTATTTGTATGTACGTACTTGTATGACTGATGTTCTTATGATATTACTGTTTGCTATCCCTACCTCCTCGTTCATGTTCACTATGCTACGTACATGGCATATGTTCCTTTGTGTGAACTGAACTAGTTCAGTTGCTACATATGTTACAGTCTTGTGTATTGCTCTGATAGACCAGTGGTCCACAGACTTCATCACAGAAGTGTTGGAGATGATAGAGGATCCTCCATCTTGTGACACTGACGATCAAGTACCAGATGCTCTTGTCAATGTTGTGCTGAGCTTCAACCAACACTTCACAGGTCAGTGGATGGTCTCACCACCAGCAGGTGTTGTTGTGTTTACACGTTCCAACTACAAACACAAAACACCTTTATTACCTGTGTGTGTGGAACACATAAGACAGGAAATCTGTCTCCTTGTGAGACTGTTCAATAGAATGCACACTACTGCAGGTGACAGGTCTGCACCAGGTGTGCAGGGCCTGTTGCTGGCCTCAGCTGTGTCACAGTTACTGGTCGGCCTCACTTGACTACATGATCCACACATACGTGTGTACCTCACATCAACATGTGTCCTATCACTCCCACTCCATCCATTGCTGTGATGGTTGGTGTACATGTATCACATGAAATCATCTAACTGGAATGTAGCAGTAGTTGTGATAAGAGTGGTCACTGTACTGTGAGGATGGACCTCAGAGTCCTCTCAATACACTGTAGATCACTATGTACATACAGTACTATCATCCTATACACTGTAGATCACTATGTACATACAGTACTATCATCCTATACACTGTAGATCACTATGTACATACAGTACTATCATCCTATACACTTCACTACACTCCATCATCTCACAACATGCACTTCAGATCCCGATCAGAACACAGTGATGGATGCACTGAAGGACAATCCCAACAGAAAAGCATTCAGTGAGAAACTGATGCTCCTCATCAACAGAGAAGAGGACCCTGTGTGTCTGAAGGAGCCTCTTGTTCCAGACTCCATGACACAGTTCTGTTTGGACCTGTTCTCATCCAAGATCACAGCTGGTATGCTCTACACCAGTGACCTGAGAGTGTTGATTGACATTATAACTAGACAACTATCGGATAGAGCACCAGGAGACCAGGTAATGTGTGTGAGTACTTGTGCATACCTTCACACTTCATTCTCTCTCATCTCTGTCCCCTTCTCCAGTGGTTACTATACCTCTCCCTCTCCTCCTTTAGCTACACAATCACTACCACTCCCTCTCATCCTGTAGCTACGCACTCACTCCCTCTCCCTCTCCTCCTGTAGCTACACACTCACTACCTCTCCCTCTCCTCCTGTAGCTACGCACTCACTACCTCTCACTGCTCCACAAACTGATTGGCAGTACAGACTATGGAGAATCTCTTCACAGAAGGGATGAGTTGACTGCTTGTCTCAGTCGTATCTTTTCCGAAGAAGAAGAAGTCAAAGAAGACAAGAAAATAGTGAATCAAATTTGGAAGGACTTTCCTCAGTGTTTTCAGTTTGTGTCATCAATTTAGAGAAACAGCTATAGCCACTGCAGCTGTGCTAGATGGTCATTTGTACAGAAATTGATAGTCTTTATATTGTTTATTGTGTATAGCCAGTGTAATTGTAGCTATCAGTTATGTGTTGGAGTACAATATTACTTTAATTTAACTACTATCAGTCATACAGTGTAATATACAGAGTATGTGTATTATGTATATCAGATTCCTGTAATGTAGATCATGCATATAGAGGAGCGATTTTATACATACATGTTTGTAGGTACGTATAAAGGGTCCATATATACTTAATTATACAAGTATATATTAGTTTATTACATATACAATGTCATATGATTGATTATACTATATTATTATACCCAATGCACAATGACATTAATAATAATCACTACTTCCTTAGTACCTCAAAATACACACCAAACCGGATATATAATATATAATATATATGTATGTTTTTCTCATGCTTCAGATTTATATAGCTGGAGGTATTACTATATATATCAGTACTGTGTGCATGCATGCATGCAATCATATTATATATACGTAGTGTACACGTGCTATTATATCACGAACAAGTTTAATGCATGCATCAACATGGTCATGATGTTCATGAACAACAATTATTATTGAACAACAGTACTATTTACACAACGAAATAAAATAGTGATAATTAATATCAATAATATAAATAATAAAAATAAATTAACAGAGCTATGATAGGTAACTCAGAGATGCATGGCAGTAAACCATGACATGTGACCAAACACAGACCAAATAGTCCTGGTGTACACTGTCCTGACGGTCCTGGTGTACACTGTCCTGACGGTCCTGGTGTACACTGTCCTGACGGTCCTGGTGTACACTGTCCTGATGGTCCTGAAGGTCCTGGTGTACACTGTCCTGATGGTCCTGGTGTACACTGTCCTGACGGTCCTGGTGTACACTGTCCTGATGGTCCTGGTGTACACTGTCCTGACGGTCCTGGTGTACACTGTCCTGATGGTCCTGGTATACACTGTCCTGACGGTCCTGGTGTACACTGTACTGACGGTCCTGGTGTACACTGTCCTGACAGTCCTGGTGTACACTTTCCTGACGGTCCTGGTGTACACTGTCCTGACGGTCCTGGTGTACACTGTACTGACGGTCCTGGTGTACACTGTCCTGATGGTCCTGGTGTACACTGTCCTGATGGTCCTGGTGTACACTGTCCTGATGGTCCTGGTGTACACAGTCCTGATGGTCCTGAAGGTCCTGGTGTACACTGTCCTGACAGTCCTGGTGTACCCTGTCCTGATGGTCCTGGTGTACACTGTCCTGACGGTCCTGGTGTACACTGTCCTGACGGTCCTGGTGTACACTGTCCTGATGGTCCTGGTGTACACTGTCCTGACGGTCCTGGTGTACACTGTCCTGATGGTCCTGGTGTACACTGTACTGACGGTCCTGGTGTACACTGTACTGACGGTCCTGGTGTACACTGTCCTGACGGTCCTGGTGTACACTGTCCTGACGGTCCTGGTGTACACTGTCCTGACGGTCCTGGTGTACACTGTCCTGACGGTCCTGGTGTACACTGTCCTGACGGTCCTGGTGTACACTGTCCTGATGGTCCTGGTGTACACTGTCCTGACGGTCTTGGTGTACACTGTCCTGATGGTCTTGGTGTACACTGTCCTGAAGGTCCTGGTGTACACTGTCCTGAAGGTCCTGGTGTACACTGTACTGATGGTCCTGAAGGTCCTGGTGTACACTGTCCTGACGGTCCTGGTGTACACTGTCTTGACGGTCCTGACGGTCCTGGTGTACACTGTCCTGACAGTCCTGGTGTACACTGTCCTGACGGTCCTGGTGTACACTGTCCTGACGGTCCTGGTGTACACTGTCCTGACGGTCCTGGTGTACACTGTCCTGACGGTCCTGGTGTACACTGTCCTGACGGTCCTGGTGTACACTGTCCTGATGGTCCTGGTGTACACTGTCCTGAAGGTCCTGGTGTACACTGTCCTGAAGGTCCTGGTGTACACTGTCCTGATGGTCCTGAAGGTCCTGGTGTACACTGTCGTGATGGTCCTGGTGTACACTTTCCTGACGGTCCTGGTGTACACTGTCCTGACGGTCCTGGTGTACACTGTCCTGATGGTCCTGAAGGTCCTGGTGTACACTGTCGTGACGGTCCTGGTGTACACTTTCCTAACGGTCCTGGTGTACACTGTCCTGATGGTCCTGGTGTACACTGTCCTGACGGTCCTGGTGTACACTGTCCTGACGGTCCTGGTGTACACTGTCCTGACGGTCCTGGTGTACACTGTCCTGACGGTCCTGGTGTACACTGTCCTGACGGTCCTGGTGTACACTGTCCTGACGGTCCTGGTGTACACTGTCCTGACGGTCCTGGTGTACACTGTCCTGACGGTCCTGGTGTACACTGTCCTGACGGTCCTGGTGTACACTGTCCTGACGGTCCTGGTGTACACTGTCCTGACGGTCCTGGTGTACACTGTGTTTACTACTATGTTCTGGTATTGATACTGTATGACCTGTTGTATGGATGAAGTGTGGAATACAACTAACAATGATGACTGGTGAACACCAGGTACTGTGTGTACATATGTATACACAATAGGACACGAAGACATAAACAATTTGTACAGATGTGTGTATGGTAAACATTATGTGTGTTCCTGCAAACGCAGAATATGGAAAGTACATAATAAATTAAATTCCAGTTGATCCTCTATTTTAAAGGACACTGTGAATGAAAGACATACGTAATAGAAATGACCTGCATACAAAGGACAAAATCGGTGAAATGGATCGAAATGGACTTTGCTATTGTGCTAACACATGTTTCATCCAGAGTGGATGATCACTCTACAGTGAACAAAATGGCTGGTATCAATGTGTCCTTTATCAAGAGGTTCCACCGTAGCTAAACTTGAAAAGCACTCACTAGCACACCACAAATGATACAAGTAACTATTTCCCTTTCTAAGGAGCCCATAACCAGACAACACAATAATGTGAGTATTACGTACAATAACTGATTTCAAAAGGACAGACCAACTGCAACCTCTCCTGTCAAGCTTTGTATGAGATGAGAGTACTTGTATGCTATGTGATACCTTCATGGTCAATGGCTCTATAGTACATGTGGTACCACCATGAAGGCTGAATACAATAGGACATATACTGAAGTACTCACTTTAGCTAGTTGAGGTGTTGACAGGCTGTTCCAAGTCCCTTTTCATATCTCGACCTAGACTAGACATATTAGGGTACCTGGTCAGGTTAATCATAACATTGCATAGTTTAAGGAGACTGTCTCTGTCAGCATGTGATCGGAGGTGTAGAAACAGTAGCTGAGTTCCAGTAGTAGAGTCCACATTTTGCAACTGATGAGAGAGATTGGAAGGAATGACTCCCTTCACAAGCAACAAGTTGGAAATAGCATGTGAGTCAACACATTGGAGAAATCTGTTCTCATAGGTTTCCATGAACTGTCGACAGTCAAATCCTGACCCTCCAGCTAGAGGAACACAAGAAGACAGACGTGACAACTCTACACAAACACTGCATAGGGATGTGCTGGATGTATTCAATTGACTGTGACTCCTTCAGTTTGTCACAACATGAAAACATTACAGGATACCACACTAAAGTACACATGTACTGTACATTCAATGTACTGTAACTCACAGAGGGTAGGAGGATGACTGTAGTGTGTACTGGGATATGGAGGATGTGGTTCACAGTGCTGTGGAGGGTAGGACAGTGAGGATGGTCCTGGCAGGTCCTCTGTTGGGAGTGGTCCTTGAGGAGGGGGAGGAGTGTAGACAGGGTATCCCCAACTGGAAGGGAGACCTGTTCTAGGCTGACTTGGATGAAAGGGAGGTTGGTTGTATTGGATAGGATGTAGAGAAGGGTGTCCAAAATGGGGATATAGAAAGGGGTGGATAGATTGAGGATGTTGGACTGACTGGGGACTTGGGAAATACTGCAACATTCCAGTTCTTTGTAAGCTATAGGGATGTGGTCCAGGTCCCCAAGGTCTATGAGGACTGTACGCTGAGTACTGTGCCCAAGGATCGCACAAGTCTGCAAGCATAGGTTGGGTTGGCCACTGAGGTACAGGAGGTGGGTGGGATTGCTGTGGACCACCACTGGAGGAGAGGTGGTGTGGAGGTGCTCTTTGAGGAGGTCCAGTCAATGTTGACTGATTCACAGTACCAGGTGAAGGGGAGTTCTGATGAGGGATTGACATCTGAACATCACGTGATGAATGAAGTGCTGGAGATACTGAACATGACACAACTTGGTCAGTTTGTCCAGTTGAAGTCTGAATAACAAAATAATACATACGTAATATAGGTGCATGTACAGTATATATGTACAGTATGGGTACAATATGCATTGTATGTACACGTAGTAGTTATACCCTGTTTTCGGGTGCATACAATATAACAGTCCTCAATGAGTAATGTATGTAGGTATGTATTCATTGTGGATTGTTAGTGTAAAGTGAGTAAGTATTTTTAGTAAATAAAATGTCAGCTTGTTACTATACTACAAAAGCACTAGTACATACTAGCACAAATGGTGCCAATAAGTACCAGCAATCTCCAGTACTACATACACTTCCTCCACTAGACTACAGTACACAACATCTACTCACACTCATTTCAAGTACATACCATAGGTCCGGTGTCTATCTGCTGAGGTATATCTCGAGGTGTAGCAGATGTTGATGAAGATGGAGTTTGTCCAGTCTCTACAGCAATGACAATAACAAACAGATGTGAAGTAGCAAATGTGAAGTAATTTTATGTTATGTTAATCTTATTTTGACTGGGGAGACCTTTAGCTTTAGGCTACTTTTCAAGGTACCCAGTAATGACAGTACAAGCACATGTAACAAAAGTGAAATGATAGAAAAATAAAGTGATTGAATGCTAGCATTCACATACATGTATACAAAACAGTACTCAAAACAAACAGTAATCAATCAACCTAACATTTATACATACGCTATGGTGCACAGAAAAAAGTACCTGTTATCACCTGATGATGACATACATTGAAAGCACCACCAGGACAATTGGAGTACTCTCACTGTTTATTATCCTTGTAACAGCTCAAGTGTAACTGAAACAAGGACCCACAGCTGATTTTAGTCAAATTGGATCACACTCATCCAAATTCTTTTTAAAAACAACTATTGTGAACATTTGGCTATTGTGAACATTTGGCCTCGATATCAACTTATGAGAAAGCATAAACCTTTCTTTGTCCACGAATGTCAATAACCTTCAACGATAAACTAGTTACCACCTGGCTTTCATACTACATACTGTATATATTGTACTCACAGATAACCATCAATTGATGGTGTACATTACCTCAATCAAATGCTATAGATTCTAAAGAATGCCATTTATACTAAGTGGAGTTAACATGACTCTGCAGGGGTGGCTAAGGTGCTGGCTTTCGATTGTTGGACAATCTGTCGTCATATACCCAACCTCTCGGATGAGATCTGTCAAGGTATATTCGAGGGATATTAAGGATATTCAGCTGATTGGTAACATGGGAGCATTTGCGTCACCCTGTATGATAGCTATCATGGTGGCATGGATGCTTGATTGCTCAGCAGCCGGTCCAGTGACCTTGATTCCCGGGCATTCAGTTGGCTTGCCGGTGCGTGCAACAGTTTGGTCGATTGTTTACTGCCATCAGATCGGATTTATTGACACAATTGTAGCCACTTGCAAACTAGCTGCATTTCGGTATCCTTCACGCAATCTCGGCTACTCGCTATCTGCCTGCATTCGTGTATCCCTTACACCCCCTCCCTCCCACCTCCTTCTTTAGGCTCACTCTCCACTGTCTCAGTGCAGTGTGACCGAGCCAGGACTGGGGCATTATAATATAATAAGTCTCCTTTCTATGGCCATAAACTCTGTTGTTACTGTGTTTTAACTCAGATCTTCCCCTAGCATGCACTAGGGGTCGAGTGGCTGCAGACCAGGGGTGCTGTTGAGCATGCTATGAGCTATGCAGCAAGGCAAGCATGCATGCTTAATATGCATGGCTTGTTATGCGAACGCTATAAAGGTTACTAATATAGGCTGCCCATGACACAGTGCTAGTTGATGAGTCTTTGAGTGGATTAGAACGGGTTAGGTTGTAGATGTTAATTTTCAATCTGGGTTCACAAAGTACCTGCAGACTAAACTACCACAATTGTATGCTAATCCCAAATTAACCTCCGACTCGTTTGACTATAATAATAATTATGACAACAAAGGAACACTGTAATATCACAGCTCATATGAACACTCTAAAGAGAATACGGTAGTACCTCCTTTGGAAGACCATCTAAGGGACTAGTTGAAGGGGATCTCTCGAAACAATTGCGTTCAATTACGTTATAGATAACATGGCTATATCCTAACAATGGTGTCTGCCGTTTTGAGTGGCAAATGGTACGTACAAAACATACAGTTCAAATGAGGGAAGAGCTACAAAGGGCTCACAGATATTGGGAAATACATATCTTCAAAATGTGGCTATGTGACCCTGAAGACAAGGATTGCACTTGGCACCTCTCTCAAGCTGGGTGTTTGAAGTGATAGTTATGTGGTTGTAGGCCACGTACTAGGGGTGGTCTCTGGTGAGGGGGTATTTATTAAGTAGAATGCATTGGTGACTAACAAAACTGGTCTTGTAAGAGGAGTGTTGGTTTACCAGGGTGTCTCTCAAAGGGGTACTACTGTACATACATAACATTGAGACACTGACTCACCATACTGAGGGTCTATGGGATGTGTTCTCTGAGGAGTATATGGAGGTTGAGGGGAATCCCCCATACGATGAGTAACCAACGACGGTGAATCCACCATCAATCCAACAGAGCTGATAGGACTCTGAGGCAGAGAAGCTCTTGGTGACATTGGAGAACTTCTGGAAGAGCCAGACTGTGTAGAGTGGAACTAGTGAAGAACACAGGATGATACAGTAGAGGAGACAGTTCATGCCACAGCCATATGTACAAGTACACCTGCACATGTGCTTGTATGTACACATGTATTCACTCACACCTATAGTGCATCTTGCTTATGAGTACTAATAATAAATAACTTATAAATAATACTCTCCACTCTTAGGTCTCCATCAAGATATTCTCTCTTGAGATATAGAAACCTAAAACTACTGCATTGTTGTTTCCTTAGTGTTATAACACCCCTCACACACAAACACCCCCACACAAGACACATATACCCTCACACACAAACATACACATACACATGAACACACACACAATAAGGAACAATATGAGCTAGCATTCCAGTAGCAACACTTGTCCCCTCCCACACGCTTGTACACACGAAATTTTACAGGCAGGTCCCAACACATGCAATCACACACACACACACACACACACACACACACACACACACACACACACACACACACACACACACACACATTACTCACATTACGGCTAGCAAGGTCCACCTGCTGAACTGAAGAGGATGAAGTAGATTCTAACACAGAGTAAGAGCAATCTACAGTAAACAACACAATCATAATATGTCAGTTCATACATACAATACATATTCTATCATAACCACACTCCTTTACACTTTGTTCTATAAACTGACTATATAAACAGGTAAAATGGAGGAAAGGTGTGTACAAGATAGACCATCTCATTCACATACAGTACTTCAGACCAATGTGTGTGTATTCAATTGAAATGGATGTACTATAGATAAATAGATTCACATTACATCAAAATTAATGACAATAAACTCCACATGGCATTCTCTTGGAGTATACACACCATAAAACAGTGACATGTACTGGTAATAGTACAAATTGCAATGTCACACTACACCCACACTACACCAATGCATGGTGTATGTAGTTTGGTATATAGTGTATACACAAGCACATGTGTACCACTGTTTTAGTTACATTGGTAACTAAAGACTCAAACTGACCAGTTACTCCAACCAGTGGTGGCTGCTCTATATGACGTCTCTTATTTGAAGGTTCTTCAGTTGGGTTTGAACCAGGTGACTGAGGGGATTCCCCACTAGATACACCACCTAGGTGGAAGTGAGCACAAACACATTATGAAGATTTAGAAAGAGACTTCAAACAGAGCTCTTCCTCACCTGTTGGGCATCTACTGTTGAGAGGGTTGAGAGTCAAGGTTCTACCATCTCTAGTGAAGTGGGTCAGAATGTCCCCTGGGATCCTCTCCATGTAGTAGGAGTGGTCATCACTATCCCAAAACTCCAACGTGAACTCTACTGATGTCTTATTTTGAGCAATTCCTCTCAAAACACCAGTTAACAAGGAAACCTCTTGGGGTGTCTTTGCATGCTACAAAATAGAAGACTTAGTGTACATACGCTAAAGACACCATGTAAGATGGCACAGTCAATTTTTAAGTGATTTTATAGATTCTGACACAATGTAAATGATTGTCTCGACACAGTGAAGGAATAAGTCACCCAAGTAATTCGAGTGCAGGGGGCAGCAGCCCCATGTGTTTTTGAACTCGAATTACTTGTTTCAAAAGGAAATCAACCAAGTTTGGAGCAACAATGGATTTGGAACAAGTAACCTGCACTGGTGCATGCAGGAAATAGTGGTAATTCCACAGGAATTTGCACGGGAAAAGCTTCAAAGGCACAGAACCACTTTCCTACATTAGTTTGTCTTATGTTTTACTGTGGAGTGTGCAAAACATACAAATGTCCTGTTGCTCTGTGTTGAAGAGATGTTACAGGACATCATTCTTATCTCTTCTAACGATAACACACTGTCACACAGGTGATGATGTCATATATGAATTAATACACCAGATGTGCATAGTCACATGATTGCCAAGTACGCAATGTTAATTTTAATGATTCTACTCCATGATTTAACAGTTTACATAACAATTGATGTAGTTTTCATAACAATTAACAGATTCCGTGTAAATCAGTTATACAAATAGTGCAGATTTGGTCTTGATACACCCATTGCTCAGTGTTGAAAATTGGCACCCCTTCTAGCCCTTACTCAAGAGGAATATGCTTATTTAAACTGGAAGTGAAGAATGTCAGGGATTAGAGTGCTTCGTCTGCCCTCACCGCGAAACACTGAATTTCAGGCATTATTATACATTGTGGACTATTTACTGATGAGTACGTATTACCACTAATCATGGTATATTTCTTAGAAAGAGGTAAATTGGAAGATAATTTTCAAAATACGAAGCTAGTTTCAATACAAATCTGTCAACTTTAATGGAACATCTTTCAAATAACACAAAAAGAAATGTGTTACTAAAGATAGGTAGTCTGGTAGAACAGTGTATGTTTTGTAAGGGACATGTATGTAGCCCACACATGTGCATGCAGCACATGTGTGTAGCACATAGGGTTGGGCGATATTCCGATTATACGATAATATCGCGATAATGATTTACACGATTATCGTATCGCGAGTGATTGTCCAGCCCGCGATATATCGTATTGACGATACATCGTGGTTGGTGTAAAGCAGTAGCACTATCGACCCCTGCACTTGAATTATTTGGATGTCTTTCTTAGGTTTAAAAGACCCTTCGCTGAAATTTTTACGGTCGTTGAAGCCGTTGCACTCGAATTCTAGCCCATTTCTTATTCTCCGCGTTTCGAAATCGGCCATGTTTTCTCACGCAATAAAAATTCATTGTTGCAGTTACACGTAATGACACATATTATCGAACGAGCGAGTCGAAATGTGAATTTTAATAACTAAAAAGTGTACTTCGGGCATATTCTGGGGTTATTATTATTGTTATTTCAAATATCACGATATTATCGTATATCGCGATATTTTGCTGCACGATAATCGTATGTATCAAAAAATCAGTATCGCCCAACCCTAGTAGCACATACTAGCGCCTAAAGGATACATGTAGCAGACACATGTAGAATACGCATATGCATGTACCACACACATGTGATTGTATAATACATGCAAAAGAAAAGTCCAAAGATTTCCAGGACATTTGGTTCAGAAATTGGTAAATTTGTGATAGATTCCTGTGTTATCTCAATTCTGATTCCACATACTCATGATTTGTTTTCTGTGTGTGTGTATGTATACACAGATAAGGTGGGTACAATTATACTGGTTTCTGAGGTCACAACCTAACATACAAAGATATTGAGCAGTCATGTTACACAAGATAATTGGAATTGTACAATGTTTGACTATACAGGTCTTTGTCAGGTACAAAATGTTATACAATTGAAATTATTTCATGTTACGTGAATGCTCAATATCCTTATGCATTATCCATTTATATGTATGTACACTACACACACACACACACACACACACACACACACACACACACACACACACACACACACACACACACACAATGTTCAATTAGTGGGATAGCTAGGGTTATCCAGTACATGTCACATGAGCCAACAATACATTAGTGATCACTTACATCAAATTCAATCCTCATCTTCACTGTTTTACACTTGCATTGTGACCATGCTTCACACAATTCCTTCTCATCCACTGGAGTGTTGTCCTGGTCAGGAATGATGAGATGTATTATGATTACATAACATTGATTACTGATGTACATAAGATTAATGTACTTGTGGTGAGTAGGCATGTTGTTAGGTGTGAGGTTTTGAGTGTGATTGAACCAAGTCCAACCATAAACAATCAAAGTTCAGTGTGTCACTTAGTTTGTTACATGGTAGACATTACATTACACAAACCGCGTAGTGGGAAATATTGGCAAAGAGTTGATATTGGGAGATTGAGGAATTGATAAGCTAACCTCAGATGAATTATTAGCTAAAATGGCAATGGGACAGTACATACATAGGAGTATACGTATATTTAAGCAATTATTGTTTGAGAATTATGATCTTCTTGAATACAGCTGTTGACCATGATAACCTCCATTTCACTCAGCATGTGCTACTGACATTGGTGTTTAAATAGGTAATAAATTATTCATCTATCATGAATAAAGTTATGAAACTGTGTAATCACCAAAACAATCTGCCAATCAAAGGTTCTTCAGGACTTCCTCAAAATGTAAATCACCAATATTTCCTCACCACATAGTATAGGGTCAACATGCCAGGTAGACATGAACATTATTCAATGTTGTTTGCATGCACCAGCGAAGTCGGTTGAACCCGGGTTGATTTGACTCCAGTTGAACAGGGGATTTTATATAACGCAATTAGTAAAATGGCTACCAAAAGATTGTCCATTATCAATCTTTCTTATTCGGCCCATGGGGCTACACTGAAGGTTTTTGAATGTTGAAGATTGCTATTAGCTGGAAATAAAATGAAAAACGTTCATTGGATATTGATTCTAAATAACGTTGTTTTGTTCTGTACATTCTTGATCCAGCAACTGTTAACTGTTTATGTCACTAGAAGACCTGTTTGTTCAAAGTAAAAAAAAAAAAAAACATTGCAATTTCATAATTTGCAGGGCTATACTATTTTCATCAATTTTTAACTTCTGGCATGCTATACGTACGGTACATGTCACGAGAAACTTGAATTTTTCTGCCGATTTCCGCGGTTTGTCGTCGCGGTAATCGGTGAATGTCCACGAAAATTTCCACAGAACGTATGTGAGCAGTCTGCAGAATGTCCGCGAAACGTTTGTGGAACGCTTTCCGCAGAAGGGGAATAGAGGTACGTATACGGCTTTCCGAAGAAGGCAGAAAATGTTTGAGCGAGGTGTGGCGACGAACATACGTACAATTAAAGGAACATGTTCCGATTTTATGAAATAAATTTTAATAGTAGAAGTCGGGCTAGTACGTAATCTGTTTGTTTTCCGAAGAAGAATCTACTAACGTATGACAACGTGTATACAAATGAACTGATCGCCTCCTTATTATTTCCTTCTCCAGCTTCCGAATGAGGAAGCGATCAGAAAAGGGGCTGGCTATACGATGTTGAAAATATGGCGGCACTAGAGATCGGACGCTGGCAATATATTTGCTCACAATTTGGGCTTCCGAGAGCATAATGTAGCGCTAAGAAAATCAATTCGGACAAACCTGTTAGGAACAAATTTCAGTCTGAACACCATGACAATTGCAAACTACTGCATAGAAACTTCGGACTACCATACCTATCTACGTACGTACGTATGTTTCTCTTGCCGCGGGTGCCAGATGACCGTTCCGCAGAGTGTTCGCGGATATCGATAACTTGCTGCACGGCTATATGCGGATATCCTACACGGCAGATCTGCGGAAAAATTCTAGTTTCTCGCGACATGTACCGTATGTATAATATATAGATACATAATATGCATTCCTATGTGTAACCACAACAGTGAAACATAAAAATATATATTGCGCCAAAAGTTGACCAATTTCGAAACACGTAGAATTAGAAATTGGGCTAGATTTTAAGCACAATGGCTTCACCGAGCATTATATCCTCAACAAAGGTTCTTCTAAACCTTAAAGAGATGTTCAAGTGATTCCAGTGTGGGGGAGTCCAGTACCAAAGTTTTAACTCGAATTACTTGTTTCAAATTCTCCCCAAGTCTGCCATCTTAACTCACTTACATTTAACCCGCTCAAACTGGGTTCAAGCCTACTATTGAACTCTCTGTAATTTTCATGAGACTAAATGTTGTGAATTTTGTGAATAATGTCAGATTCGCGAAATAATAATGCAAATTTAACCACACTCAACAACATATTCATTACTATAGAAATATGTTAAGTATAACTACTGTACATCATATACTAGTGCGCACTAGAACGTTTCCCAACTTGTTTCTGAACAGTATGGCAAAGGGCATCAAGGCTCCTGGGACTAAGGCAGTCTGAGGCATCCAGTCAAGTCATCAACTGAAGTAGCTTTTTTGGTTGCAAAGGAAAGAAGTTAGAATGCAACAAAGAAACTGAAGACTTCAGGTGGACAACGCAGGATATACTTGACCTTCTCAGCCAAAAAGAAGGCTAAAGTTGCAAAATATGTGATATCCGTGTAAGACAAATCAAAGAATTCAACCACCATCTTCATTCCTATTTAATACTGATTATGACATGTATACTACTATATGAAAAAAGCTATGTTCATTTGCAAAAATAAAAACGCGAATTTGTTTGTTCATTCACGAAAATTTAGTCTCACAAAATTACAGAGAGTAAAGTATTTGTTAGGGTTGAACTTGGTCAGTTAACTCTGTTTCAATCTACTTTTGAGACATCAGTGAACACTCTGACCATGTTCAATGAGTTTGTCAAAGATGTACAGCATGCTACGACTTACATTAGTAAACACCATGGTAACATCCAGCTCCTCCAAATCCTCAGCACCTCCCACTCCACACAGGATTGCTGCCCACTCTGCTGGAGAGATCTCCAATCTCAACCAACATGTGAGACGTGGAACCAGTAACTTCTTTAGCAAAGACATCAATTCATGATATTCCTCATGATTTTCTACAATCAAACAAATATAAAAACAAAAGTAGGATAACAATGTAATGAAAATAAAGTGCAACTCTACATGTAATGTAATGTTAACCAATAAAGGTTGTCAAAGCAGTAGCACATTTTCCACAGATTACCCATTTGTTATGAAAATACTGTAATCTGCCAATGTAGGTAGGATGTGCACAATTGAGCATGTCACACCTGAATTGTCAAAATGGCAGTTAAGATTGTGACCAAAAACTAACCCTGACGTATTTCACCATTGCTATATACGTATTTGAAGGCAACTAAAAGGACAAAACAATCTTCTACATGCTTTATGTAATATCGATACGGTCATTTCTGTAGTCTTAACATTTTGTTGGATGAATTAGATCATTCCCACATATAATGATTCTTCAGTGGCCTCAAGAGATAGAACACAGTAATATGTAAATTTCTATTACTTAGAATTTTGAATTCATTCACCCTTCCTGTGCAATAAGATAAGTATTAAGTGGAGCTTATCGTACAAAATCTTGCACATGTTGGGAATGGAAAAATAATATTAAATTTTTCATCAGTGCCAATTTAGTCCAATACTGTACTTCCTACTAAAATATGTGATAATTACTTGAGGTGCAGGTAACTGCCTTAAACAAATTCACATTAACCAAGCAGGATTCTGAAAGGGAGGATCTTTCCAATGGAAGTTACTCTTCTCATTAAGGAAGGTTTCTGGATTTCTTTTACACTTGAAAGGGCTTGTCAGGTCTGTATTCCTTTCAATTATCACTTTCTTTAGAATTTTAACAACCGTATGTAGCGAGTACATAGCACCTAGGTATCAACACATAGATGAGCCGTACTTAACAAGTACATCTGTAGGCAACCCGTAGTACGTTCAGTTTAAAAACTGAAAGTACTGTATAATACAATAACAAAAAACTACATATTAGTATATAGACAATAAAATGTCTTCTAGGGAGCTATGTTACGTTGAAGAAAATATTTTGCATCACATACTGTAACAATTTTCCTTTTGCATTTATGTGTATATAGGTACATTAGTAGTCTCCTATGTAGATGCCTCTCTCATTGTGTGTTCATGAGTTCTTTACAAACAGGTTTTTTACTGTGTGTGCAGAGCACATAATCGCAAAATGAAAAAAATGTCTGGATTCGAAACTGACGCATTACTAGGTGAAAATGGTTGGTACATGTATGGTGAATGAATGTATGAATGAATGCACAAGAGTGACTTGTGTGCTTTGGTATGTCTACGTTTTATCACCTAACACAACAACAACAACACCATGCACCTACCATGTAACCGTAGTGATGAATTCAGGCACTCAAACTTCAAGTGCTGCACATGTCCATTGACTGACATTCCTTTCAGTACAGACCTGACAAGAGAGTTCAACTCATCAGAATGATCATCTCTCTGCAAAATAGACAAAACAACACAATTCAATGTGCTGGTACTAACACTTGATACACACATGTATTGTGTACCGCATTCAGTGTGAATGTAGTCAGCATACAATAATATGCATATGTATGTGTACTGTATGTAGACTAAACATACTCACACAATGTCTGATCAATTGGATGGTTAGTACTGTCCAGTACATGTCACATACAGATTCAATACACTACCAATCACTTACATAACCTGGAAGGCTAATCTTCACTGTTTTACACTTGCGTTGTGACCATGCTCCACACAATTCCTTCTCATCCACTGGAGTATTGCCCTGGTCAGGAATGATGAGATGTATTATGATTACACAACATTGATTACTAATGTACATGAGAATAAAGGGCCAAAGACATGTTATGTAGTATTTGATATACAATGGAATATAGAAAATGACACAGTGTGATACCCAACCTAGTGTGTCCCTATGGATGGTGGGGGAGTTACATCTATCCCGAGGTGCTGAAAGACTATTCAATGCATGAGTGAGTACTGTACGGTACATGACAGAAAAAATTAAACGTACTACACCCGTAGTACGGTCCGTACCTATATCCGTAGCTGAGCTGCATGTTTCTCAAACTACACCCATATTTGCTACCGTAGGTTTCTCGAACTATGCCCGTATTTGCTCCTGTACATAGATTATAATACAAACGAGCGACTTTCGAACTCTGTTTATCTCCTTCAAAGGAACTATTGTCACAAGTTCTATTTCTACATTGTCCTTGTACTATCACAATGTGCAGACAAAACGGTTTATTCACATACGTGAAGCAAAGATATTGTACTATCGCCTTCTTGGTATGAAGATATCGTTGACTGTTTGGCAGAAGAAGGGCTCAATACTACGAAGGCCGGTGTGCAAGTTTTATCGACGATAGGAAGAAGCTTGCACAATTTGTTGAAGACCAGGGAGCGGTAAAGCATCAAAGTTAAACAATAGTACCAAGTAGATCATTGAAGAACAAATGATTCTCGATGATGAAACAACTGGACCAGGTATAGAATTGGAATAGTTTCTTCGATATGAAATGGCATACATGTTTGTTCAAGAACAACCTATACCCGTACGTTCTCTTAGCTACGCCCATCTTTGCATCCGTATTCTATCTGTACGTCAAACGCAGAACGTCCATAGTACATTAACTTTTTTCTGTCACATACCATATGTTCATTCTAGCATTGTCTGTTAGTGAATGAACAGAAGAACTTGGTCTGTAACATTATTTCACTATGCCTTACAATGAACATGATATTGACTACACAGATGAAGATGACCACATTAGAGAATTGAAGGGCCACTGACATGAAAAAACAAGTTGGCCTGAAATTACCCCTTATAGTTTGAAAACACCAATGGTGAATTTCAAATTCGCTCCTGTCATCTGGGTGGGGAGTAATCGAGGATTTAACCAATTATGCGCCATGATGTCATCGTAGCGTGTGACCATCATGGCCGAATTGAATTCGTCGAGAATGTGTGATTTGTCTCGCCGCTTCTTAGAAAGAAGAAACTTCACATTTTAGCCTTAATACAATCAATAACGTACTCGAATGAAGAAACAGAGCTGCGAGTGTCTTTACGGCAGAGAAGGGTCCGTCTATGAACAAGAGCCAGTGCTGAATTTTGCAGCTGGGAGTTTGGCGCGCTTTGTTAGAGAATAAAACCCTCGCTTTCGATGAAATTCCTCCTTTCTTTTTTTCAAGACGAGCATTCTATTACTAGGTAGTAGTTCGATAATAGAACTATAGTCAACGACTGTTTCGGGTTGATAGAAGCTTCCTCGGTCGAGATATACGGGATTTTCTGCTCACTATTCGTTTACGAATGACTCCCTCACTTTAATCTGATCGAATTCGTTCGTTCGTTTTCTCGAGACGTTCATTCTATTACTAGGCAGCAGTTCAGTAATAGAGCTAAAGTCAACGACGGTTTCGAGTCGGTAGAAGCTTCCTCGGCCGAGATATATGGGATTTTTGGTCCTTATTTTTATGACGCTAATTGGCGTAATTGGCGTATATTCGGTTAATAACCGATTACGCCGCATTACGTCATATCGTCCATATTTCGTGACATCATAAAAGGTACGGTAGATGTCTGCAGGCCTTTCGGAGAACTAGCTAAGCGACTCTTATGGCCTTACTTCCATCAACGAAGGCGAAATGAATACTTCTGAAGAGAAAGGTGATTCTATTGAGGACGAAGAAGATGATTCCCGTCTTTTTACAGCTCTTGAGATGGAGCCTAGCTTATCTGTTCGACCATGTTGTGGCAATTGACCGATCGGAGGCAGAAAGCACCTTAGAAGAGGACCAAGGAGAGGCAATTTAAAGCCTGGCTGACACTACCTGGTATGCGAACGAATCGTAGAGCGTTATTTTGGTCACTGCTCTCGATTATAACTGAAAACGATATAATTATTATTATGTGGAAAGTGCGAATGTATGCCAACTGTTAGTGAGAGTGTATGTTGTCAGGAGATTCCCGAGACAGAAGCAAAAATAAGAGAATTGGATGTTCAGAATACTGTATCACAGATCATGAGGGGTTCAGATCAGTTTGCATGGACAGATGGGTGCTGCAAACAGTTGCCTTGCAAATGCACCAGCAAGTATCGCAAAAACAGTGGAACCAATAGACCTACATACGATTTTATTGTCTTCACCTTATTCACTCGCATGTGGATGTGTGGATTTAATTTAAATCAGTACTTTATCATACCTGGACACTATGTTACATGGCTCACAGGCAACTGGCAAGATGGTGCTGGGAAACCTGGGAAAGAATTCAAGTTGTGGTATCATCATGTGCTGTTAAGTAGATTAGAATTGAATTCCCATCTGACCAGTAGGTTTTCTAATATTTTGATTTTGAGCTGTAGATATCGTATATATTATATATATATATATATATATATTTATTTATATATATATATATATATATATATTGTAACATTACGATACTCACTGTGTAAAATAATATTACTAGATTTATAAAAATTCGTTTAAAACATCGTCTCTATGAATTAAATCATCATGTGTGATGTTTGGCAACTGCTTCTGATTTAGAAGGACGTTTATACTGGGGTTAGGGCGTTTATACATCCTTTTTCAAGCAGCCAGCCATTAGCACAACTGAATTTTTGGGACTTTATGAAGGCTAATCTCACTCTCAGCTCTGCTATCGCATCCAGCAGTAACACATAGTTACGACATTTGGAAATAACACTATATTTATCGAATTTAGAGTTAAATCGTCGCAAAATCAACGAAAATCACTATTAAATTGTATTGGGAACGTTGGCAGTGGTTCCTCTTGTGACGTCATTACGCATATTTCAAAATGGCCGATTTTTCGGTGATTTTGTAGACAAAACTGCACATTTCTCCCATTTCAGATAAGAACGGCGATTTTTAACACCACCATGGGTGTTTATTTACTAAACAAAGTGATATGAGGCCAACTTGTTTTTCATGTCAGTGGCCCTTTAAGTGAAATTTTATAACTGGACACTAAACAGCAACAGTGACAGCCAATGCAATGTCATTTAAATGCTTAACTCAACCCTAAATCAAATCACAACCATATCTGAGTAGCACAACAGTCTGATAAATCCACTCACCTGTCGTCTACCATGGCATTCCAGTGTTAAATCTGGTAAGTCAAATGAATTCATAGCTATACAAATAAATGCAGCACTTGTTGGCTCATCAATATCAAAAGCACTGACACTCTTGAAGGGCACCAAACCATCCGAGAATAGGGTCCAGTCTATATAAGAGGACAATAGCATGTCCATAAATTAATAAACTTACACCTGGTCCAATTGATAATGAAATATAACCATAACTAATACCATAACTGATAGGGTCACTTTGTCAAGTAATAAATCCCCACACCATCAGTCTTCTAAAAGTGGTTTCTCACTCATAACATATATACCAGGCTCATACCACTTGGAATTTCCGCTCCATATAGCAAAATCCCCTTAATATGCATACACATACCATACACTACACTATATTACACACTATAGCAGGAAATTTTAGTAAGTGACAATTGTGAACAAATATAATTGCTAGACCATGGCTTGAATTGTCGCATTTAAAATTCTCAAATGTGCTCATGGCACTGTTTGTAAAGATATTCAGACAGTTGCTGAAGGGGAAGAATTACAGTGTAAACACAAGGATGGTAACATGTTCTAAATTTCCACTGTAGCTGTAACGGAAGGTAGGGCTGTTGTAAATTGTGAATTGAGTTTTGTTCTGCCATTGTACTAAATACAAATGAACTAAAATTTGAATGAACAGCAAACTTCAGCAATAACATCAGTGCTGTTAACTTAGATACTGCCTTTACTTCTCAAGGTGTATAGTTGTAAATGTACAAGTATTCCTTTCTTTGACATTAGAAGATGTTTGAGAGAACTAGGAGCAAAAGACCTTCAAGCTGATTTCACACCAATCAACATACGTATGTATGGTACACGTCACAAGTCATTTTCGCTTTTGCTCACGAACGCGCAATATTGTCTCGGGTAATCCTGCGTGATAGTGAACTATTATCACGCGAACGCGCAAGAAGGTCTTGCATAATCGCGCGTCATCTCAGTTGTAAGCTTACTAATCTTACGTACGTACGTGCGTATTTACCAGATTATAGTAGCTAACTAACTAACTAACTTTATATTTTTTTAAATAAGAAAATCAACAAATAATAATAATAAGTAAAGACTAAATGTTCAATAATAGTAAAACTGAAAAGTACTACGTAGAAACAGGTTATATAATATAAGTATCTTAGTTCGTAGTTACTTCGCAGATCGTTTATATACGTACGAAGAAATTTTAATACTTGACTTTTTAACTCCAGATATTATTTGCATTATTTCGAACTATCGTATTATCGATTATTTCTCTTTATTAACTTTAATTCATCTGGAATAATAAATAATATATGTATCTTATTTCATAGTTGCTTCGTAGATCGTTTATATACGCACGTCACAAGTCATTTTCGCTTTTGCTCACGAACATGCAATATTGTCTCACAATATTGTCTCATAGATCGTTTATATACATACGTACGAAGAAATGTTAATTCTTGCGTGTCACGCAATCATGCAATTACTCGCGTGCGAAAGCACAGGCTCATCTTTTATCGCGCGCAATTTCAACGTCGAGTTCGTGCGCGAGCAGGCACGCGATAGCGCAGAAGGATAAAAATAACTTTTAACGTGTACCGTAATATCAAATTAATAAATGACAATGTTTGTAAAAAGACACCTGGATACGGTACAGATCACGGAAAGTATGCTAACCGGTTAAAAGTTAACTTTTATGTGCAGTGCCAATACATATGTAGATGATTACATGTTAACTTCATTAGCAATAAACTACCTAATATGTATGAGTTAGTATTTAAGTAGTACACATGCATGCTGAAAAAAGAATTTGTGCGTGTGTGGTCCATGTGGTGGGCCTCGTGGCTGGACTTGTTCTAGTGAGGTGTAGCACTGAGTTTTGTAGTTTTGTTTGTAGTTTGCTGACTGTGTTCGGCTGTTCTGGGCTTGATACAGCTATTTCATTGAGTTTAATTTGATGACAGTTGCTGTGAACAAGTTTACACAACGACTTCGGTAGTTGAAACTTGAACAAACACTACATTTGGGGGCAAGTGTGGGATCCAAACTCCCAGTCAGATCATGAGTGGAGTGACTAGGGAGCTGCTACCTTGTACGCAGGAATGTCGAGAATGGAATCGTTGTCTTTAGAGTTGAAATTTGTCAAGTTTGAGTTGGAGCAGTTGAAGATAGAAAATACCAAGTTGTGTGCGGGTAATCAAGAGGGAGCTGTATTGATCAATGTGCAGGCAGAGGCTCAGTAACAGTTGGAACTCTACAAATGGGCAATGAAGGACCTGACAGAGAGAGAAGAGAACTCTAAGCTTCAGGAGTTGGTAAAAGAATTGGAGAGCAAGTTAGATACTGTTTTCTTGGAATGTGATAAAATTTTGGAGGGAATGAAAAAGGTCAAAGACCAGTCAAAGTTGGAACTGCACAAAGGCTTAGCTAAGGAGAGAGCCAAGTGGGAAGACAGGGAGAAACGAATGGCACAGCAGCCTAAGGAAGCTCAAGGGACCCATTTCATGGTTTCATCACTTGTTGTTTTACCTGCTGAACAGAAGCAGAGCCCACCTGAGTCTGCGCATGGAGGTTCAGAAGTGGAACCAACCAGGACAACGCCAGTGGCAGTCCCACCTATACCAGAATTCTCTGGGGATGGAGTCAACCCAGAGGAATCTTTCCAAGAGTGGAAAGAACATTTCGAGTTGATTGCCAGTCTGGGTCGATGGGACATAAGACTAGGCTGGTTGATCTGATCACAAGGTTGAGGGGTTGAGGGGCCAGGCATATACATTCTACAGATCGTGGATGGCATCTCAGAGAGGGAACTACGTATATTGCACTGATGATGGAACTGGAGAAGAGGTTTTACTCCAGTTACCATCCAGGCAGTGCAGACCAGCTTATCCCAGAAGAGGAAACAAGGACCACGGGAAACGGTGGATGTGTATGACCAGAACCTGAGGCAGCTTTTCTTGAAGGCCTATCCATCAGCCCACCGTTCTGTCTTGGCAGTTTGTCAGGGTTGAGGACAGACCTGAAGAGTAAGATTGCTGGAATGGAAGGAGACATGGACAGCCTTCTGAGTAAAGCAAGATTTGACAAGGCCAAAGAGATGAGCTTCGGAGAGGAAACCAGAACACCATCGAAGAGATCTGCAGAATACCAGCAGGAAAGCAGATCACAAGGAGGACTGGGGCAGGCAGCACGGAGTAGTACTAGGATATCCATCAGCAGCCACCTCAAATGTCACAACTGTGGAGGGGATGGACATATTGCCAGGAATTGTCCACTCAAAAGCAAGGAAGGACCAGTGGAAGCAAAGGGACATGAAGTAGCTGTTGTGGTGCCTGGTGAGACAGAATCTCAAAGGAAGGTGGAGCCACGACCGGGTGTCATTGAGAAGGAGCTGGAGGAGATGGTAGTGGCCTTACAAGGGGTCCAGACAACCCAAGATAACCCTTCTGCTGGACTAGGGAGCACCCCATCAACAGAATTGGATGTGGAAGGTAGCAAGATCCCCAGTTAGTATAATCTCATTCAAGTGACGTCTTAACACTTTGTCTCAGACTAAGAAGCCAGATCAGACCCCCGAAGATTGGGCCGCAGAAGTCAGACAGAGGTTGAAACCAACTGTGATCAAGTTGACTAGCTATAGCGGTCGCTAATTGTATATGCACAGACAAATCCATTTGAAATTAGGGAGGAATGATAGACAGATCGAAGCCTGGGTCCAAGTACAGTAGGATGCACCTGTCAACATTCTGCTAGGCACAGACATACAGCCAAAGTTAGGGTTCTACGTGGAAGAGAAAGAAAATGTATCGACAACCAGTGACATGCTGGAGGATATCCCTAAGACAACAGAGGACTCTAGCGAGCCAGCACGGCAAGCTTGTCTTTTTGAAGCTGTGAGGGTGCCAGCCAACTTCAAAAGACTGATTCCTGTGGAGAAAGTAGGTCCAGATACAGAGGAAGTAATGATGTTCGTATCTAGATTCAAAAAAGGGGATGGGTTGATACTCGAGGAAGGTTTGATGGGAACAGGTCATAAAAGTATGTTGCCTTTAAAGAATTAGAGACTACAGCCAATATTGCTGCCAAAAGGGGAAGTACTGGGATCTTTGGAAAAAGTGGAGATTGTTCTCACCGCCAAGAATCACGAAGATGGCTTGTGTGGTGCTATTCAGGAGGTGGACACCCCTGCATTGGATCATGAAGAGAGGTTATCAAAGAGTCTGCCAATGGATAATTGGCAGCTTGATGACCACAGGAAGCAAATTCAATCACTTTGATTCTACAGTATCACATCATCTTTGGACAACAATGAGCTGGGATGTGTCAAGAGGATCACGCATGAAATTGACACAGGAGATCAAAAACCCATCAAACAGTATCCACGTCGGGTGCCTTTTGCATTGAGGGGAAAGGTAGAAGAAATGATACAGGAGATGCTCCAACAAGGAATTATAGAGCCTTTACATAGCCCCTGGGCAAGTCCCATCATCTTGGTTGTAAAGACGAGAACACTCGATTTCGTGTGGATTACCAAAAATGTAAACGCTGTGACAAAGATTGATGTTTACCCCTTACCAAGGATCAACAACATGCTGGATCTGCCATCCACTAACAGTTATTTTTCCACTTTAGATCTAGCATCCGGCTATTGGCAAGTCACCATGGAGAAAAACTCCCAGGAGAAGACAGCCTTCACAACCCATGCCAGACTACATGAGTTCACCGCGATGCCCTTTGGCCTCTGTAATGCTCCTGCCGCATTCCAACGGCTGATGGAGAGGGTGTTGCAAGGGCTGATTTGGAAAGTATGTAGTTAATTTGGATGATGTACTGGTGTTAGGGAAGGATTTACAGGACCACCTAGACAACCTGCAGGGAGTTTGGGACAGGAGCACCAGGCTGGATTGCGACTCAAACCATCCAAGTGCCAACTAATAAAAAAGGAAGTTGAATATCTAGGTTCCCACATGTCGGCAGATGGGATTGCCATATTGACTGCCAAATTGGCTGCAGTTCAACAATACCCTGTTACAGAAGATGTCAAATCCCTACGTTCTTTTCTGGGATTATGTTCTTATAAACATTGTTTTGTTCCAAATTTCTCAATCATTGCAAGCCCATTGTTCACATTGACTAGAAAGGATGAGCCTTTTCTGTGGAGTGATCAATGCCCAAGTGCCTTCCAGGAGCTAAAGGATATCTTGACTCAGTCACCAGTGCTAGCTTTCCCAAACTTTGAGGAGTTTATTTTGGAGACGGATGCCTCCGCTCATGGACTTGGAGCTGTGTTATCCCAGAAGCAGAAGAGAGGAGCCCATCATCCGATTGCCTATGCTAGCTGTACACTTCAGCCACATGAAAAGAATTACGAGATTACAGAGATTGAGGGAATAGCAGTGGTGTGGGCTGGGAAGCATTTCCGACGTTACTTGTATGGTCACCGTTACCAGCTAGGTCTTCACTGATCATGAGGCCTTGAAAGCCTTACTGAATACCCCACATCCCTCTGGGAAGCTTGCAAGATGGGGACTACTGGTACAAGAACTAGATCTTACTATCAACTACAGGCCAGGAAGAAAGAATAAGAAAGCAGTGGTTTGTCTCGCCATCCCATAGATGCACCTGTCCAAGGTGGAGAGGAAGACTCCACTAGCTCTCATGTTGTTGCTGCTCTGATGGGGGTAACTGCTCAGGTTAAACATTATCAGGAAATGGGACATCTCCCTGAAGACCCATTTGCAGCCAGGGTACTCGCAGCCAACAAGAGTCAGTACACCCTGATTGAAGGAAATTTGTATCACACTCCCACTGATTGTTCTCTCCAAATTGTCCCACCTCAGGTTGACAGGAGGGCACTCTTTGAAGAAGTGCATGCAGGCAAGTTTGGAGGTCATTTGGGAGATGCTAAGGTATTCAGCAGCCTCAATCGGCACTACTGGTGGCCCTGTATGAGGAGTGACATTGCAGGATGGTACAAAGCTTGTCTCGTATGTGCAAAATGCCAAGTAGGATGTGCTCCGAAGCCCTACCTCACCTCTATCCCTGTTGGAGGACCATTCAACTGTATTGGGGTTGATGTCTTGCAATTACACAAGTTGTCAAAAGGGAATCAATATGCTATCGTTTTTATAGACTACTTAACCGATTATATGCCAATGACGCCAATTGGCATCATAAAAATAGGGAGCAAAAAATCCCATATACGTATCTCAGCCAAGGAAGCTTCTATCGACTCGAAAGACTTGACTCGACTCGTTGACTATAGTTCTATTATCGAACTACTACCTAGCAATAGAATGATTGTCTCGAGAAAACGAACGAAAGATTTCAATCGAAAGCAAGAGAGTTATTCTCTAACAAAGCACGCCAAACTCCTTCAGAAGTTTAGATGCAAAATTTGCCACTTGTTCTTGTTTGTTAGACTGACACTTCTCTGCGGTATAGACATACGCAACCCTTTTTCTTCATTCGGGTATGTTATTGATTGCATTCAGGCTAAAATGTGAAGTTTCTTTTTTCTAACATGCGGTGAGACAAATCACACCTTCTTGACGAATTCAATTTGGTCAGACGGATGGATTGGTTGAAAGGTTCAACCACACCCTACTCCGGATGTTATCAAAGACCACTACCCACACTACCCTACATTCTATTTGCCTATTGGACTAGTGTGCAACCGTCCACTGGAGAATCGCCCTTTTTAGTTGTACGGGAGGGATGCTTGTTTGCCCACCAAAGATTCCCTATCTTCTGGGTTGAATTGTGGGATCATGGGTACCGATGACTACAGGACGGAAATAGTCACCAGATTACAAGAAGCCTGGAGTTGCCCAGTAATTTTATCAAGAAAGCTCGAGCTAGACAAAAGAAGCAGTATGATCGTACTGCCCACCCAGAAGAATTCGAGGTTCGGGATAGAGTTTTCATCTATATGCCTACATTCAAGACTATATTATAAACTGGCTTGACCATACCATGGACCTTATCGTGTTGTGACAACTCACGATACCGGGGTAGAAGTGACACCTATTGACCAATCTCAGGAGACACCAATCAGGGTAGCTTTCGGAAGGGTCTGCCAATGCCCAGAGCAGTTCGCTGATCAGTTTTACCCCCGACACCCCGTGAGAAGTAAGGAACAGACTAATGCACCAGATGAAGAGGGCCCCGTTGATAACATGTGGACGGGAAGGCTTTGTTTGAGAAGTGGATGAGGAGGTTCTGCAGCTCAGGCCAGGGAGATGTGGAGGATTACTTGTGAACTTCATTAGTAATAGACTACCTAATATGTATGTGTTCATATTCAAGTAGTATACTTGCCAAACAAAGAGGTTGTGCATGTGTTGTGGTGGGCCTCATGGCTAAACTTGTTCTAGTGAGCTGTAGCACTGAGTTTTGTAGTTTTGTTTGTAGTTTGCCGACTGTGTTCGGCTGTTCTAGGCTTGATACAACTATTATATTGAGTTTGACAGTTGCTGTGAACAAGTTAACGCGATGTCATCGGTAGCCAAAACTTGAACAAATGTTACACGTAGTTGTATATATGTAGATTTGTCTCCCCCGATCATGGGCATAACAAGTCCACATCAACTGTCATTAGAGCGCAAAGAAATCTTGCAGTGTATGATGGTTTGTGTTAGTTGTAACGTACTACAGACTTATGAATACTATTATGAACGGTTAACTGTTAACTGTAATGGTTAACAGTTGGTGGATTTACGTTAACTGTTAACTGAAAAGCACTAAACGTTAAAAGTTAATTCTACGTTCTTTTCTGTGATCTGTACCATATACTACTACCATTAGCAATACCAAACTCATTTCCTGAACCATACCTACTTCCATACTTGAGTATAAAACATTCACAAAGTTACAATAAGTAGGGAATATAAGTCAAAATGTTCACATACCCACCATATACCTACCCATCCCTGCCAGAGGTACGTTAGCTAATAGATAATAACAATTTGGGTATTGTAATACAATCCTGAAGGCCATCACATGTTGGTCTTTTTGTAAACAGAATAAAAGTAGAAAGTCACTGTTTATTGATTAACAGTTAATTCTTTCAGTAACCAGTGTATTGTTCACAGTCAACAATAAGGTTTGCTATGTACGTACATGCTTACCTCAATCCAGGGTTGCTAAGTCGTTATTGCCACACAATAAACTGATAATACACATACAGACAAATACAGAACACTCAAATGGATAGCTCCATTTTCATCTTATTTGTAGAACAATTAATACGTATTTGATTGTGGCTTGTTCTTACTGTCATGAGAAATGGTGTTAACTTGCTGACAATCCATATACCCACATATGTTTCACCATGCATCACAAAGAGGATGAGACCACAGTCTACCAGATCTGCCAAAGCTCAATGCCAAGGGTTATAGCCTGTCCTGCAGAAAGTCATTGGGCTGGAACATCAGGGCTAGTGCTTATACTGCCAAGAGATTGGAGACATTAAGAAGACCAAACTATTTGAATGGGCCAAGGAAAATGACGTAGACAAGTACAGAAATGCGATCTGGACGAACAGGTTGACAAATTCAAAATTGTCACTGCTGTTATAGAAAACAATCCCAAATCCGAAATACAAGCCAAAGTCCATAGATTTACAATAGGTAGCCATTTTATCTCTACATAATTGATCCACACACTTTTAGTAAGTACACGTCTTTTTTATGTGGTATCACCATTTTAACAAAGGATAAAACATTCTGTCCAAGTTCACATGTGGGCGGGATCAGTTGGAAAGGAGCTACAGGGATTGGTATCTTTGAATGCAAAATCTTCAAAAATCACATTATCTAACTGAAGTGTTCTTTACTTATAGAGAAAACAGTCTAACTAGCACATGTCATATGCCCTGCCTTTGAACATATTTTTTTGTTTTGTTTTGTTCCATTCCATTCCATTTTATTCTTTCATACACAAAATTACAAAAACCCATTGACAAAATGAAATGTAATATTCTTTTGTCACAGGTACACTCTTAGAGTTAAGTTTCCAGAATGTACTTACCTTCTTTCTTGAACCCAGAGCACTTCAAGCTCTTTAAAGTCGGATGAATGCTGATCTGGTACGCTGTGTCCTTCAATGGCTCTCCAAATTTGATAGCAGGTCTTCGTCCTATGAGTTCAAGTTTAAAACTAGTGAGAGAAGGGTGATGTTTGATGCAATAGTTCGCTGCAACTATCTCGTAGCTTGATCTCGTTATTATCGAGATCTTGTTCTTTGAGAACATGACAGGAAGGACTTTCTCGGCAACCTCTTGGTTGTTGGCTTCATACAGGGATAGCATAAGAAGTACTTTTTGATCCTTTTTGATCTTCTTGAAAAGGCTGAAAAGAGTATTTGTGTCAAGTTTTTTCAGTTCGGTTATTCCAGCGTAGTACTTCCAAATTTCAGCCATTTCTGGTCGACCAAACTGCTCCCTCCACAGTGGTGCATGTTTTTCATCTGGAAGTCTTGCAATGTGTACTGCAGCAAGCATCTCCTGGATGCTTTTGTGTAAGTAGTGGAATAGACGAACACTACCACACACTGATTCAACTATTTCAGCAAACAAGAGCCCGTATATACTGCCACGATTGAGGTATTGTGTCAGATTACCAACATCCTGTTCAGTTAGTAGCAGTCTTTGGCCCTTTGTGCTGCTACAACATTCAAATGCCTTGCGGCAGAGGTCATAAAAGCCTGGGAAATCATCTTCTGAAATAATCAAAAGATCTTGAACGGAAACCTGCAAATGAGGTTTGCTGTTGGAAGGTACAGATTTGCTGTTGAAAAGTTCGGCTACAATGTATGTTCCATATATGCCTGTTTGGGTATCAGGGATACCTTGATCTCCCAGTATGTGGTGAACTTTGCAGACGAATTCAAGTACAATAGGTACTCGGCACATTCCTCGTACATGGGGGAGCTGCTCGAGTTTTTCTTTCAGTTTGTCGGCTCTCACTTGTCCATTCTCCAATTTTTCAAAATATTTATCAATGTACACGTGGATATGTTGTTCTGTGAACCCCAGTATTTCTACATTACGATAGGGGGTTTCAACAAGCTTGAACAGTTCTCCACTCGTTACAGGTCGGGTTGTGATCACAATATCACACTCATTTAGGAATAGTGAAGGGTTACAGTTTGAAAGGATGTCTCGAAAGAACTGACAAGACCTCAGGGACTCATCCAGCTCATCATAGCCGTCAAGAATGAATAGTACATTTTTTCCGTAGCCACAACGAAAGGCATCAAAAACTTTCTTGCTGCTGAGATAAGGGTATTTCTTTAAAAGGTGCTTAAGGCCAAGCTGTTCACCTTCTTTCATTCTATAAACAAGTTCTCTTAGTTCCACAAGTATCACCAGCTGGTAAGTGTTATGTAGTGTCCCTGAAGAGAGATCCTTGCACAATTGACGGGAAAGAGTACTCTTTCCACAACCTGGCGCTCCACTTATTACGATTCTTCTGCCTGTGGTAGGGGGTTCTTCGTCAAATTTCAATATTTCAACATATTTTATTGAATGCAACCTCTCATGAATGGCATCGATGCCTTGCACAGTGGCATGAAGAAATTTTTCAACTTGTGATTTATATTTTATCTTCTCCTCTCCTCTGTTTATGACAGCAAGCTCAATATAATCCAGTGTGGGACGATATGGTTTGAAGGGCACTGGAGGAAGCTTCTCATAATACTTCTTCAGTGGCAAGGATCCTCCCCTAAATACCTGTGGAATAGACGATACGCAAAGTTACGTTCACCACCAACAACAATGGGTCACATGCCATTGGATCAATGATGAATGTGTTAGCATGAATGTGTTAGCATGAATGTATGGTGTAGTATAGACAGCTGTGATGAAAATCGTTAAACCATCAATTTTTGGCATTCTACCATAATTATATCTAAACTTAAGGCTTTCATCATGACAGAACAGCACTTGTCAAAGACAAGAAATAAGGCCAAACTAGTGAAAAAAGTGGCAAATGTCTATATTATTATATTTTAAAGATATAATGAATACCTAAATTCAGCCACTTGGCTAATTTATGGGGACCAAAACAGTTTAAGAATTATCCATTGAGTGATGAATAATCAGAAAGGGTCTGGAGTACTTCAACGTAGACCACAATTATAGAAACTAACGTGTGTACGAATCTGTGCGTTCTGTGTCTGAGTCACATGTTTTCGTATCCGCGCAGGCTGGCAGGGGTATTAAAGGGGGGATGAGGAGCATGAAAACATGGCCAACGCTTCAAAATTTGAAAAAGCATGCGAATAAAGGAAGCAGTTTTACGCCATTAAATTGTTCACAAACACTTAGAAACAATCAAATTCCGTTTATATCCTTGATTTTTCTATTGTTTGATTGCTAGGAGTGTAGAAATTTGAAACTGTAGGCATTATATGGGCGAATTATAGCACAAAGAGTGAGACCACCAACCAGAACGGATCTTCCAGCTCCCAGAAGGGTTAGAGATGTTCTTAAATGGGGGGGCCAAGGTCAGAATAAAGGAAAATTCGAGCAGGTACAAAAAGAACGTCCTTCATTGTGGAATTGACTGGCAAATACCTTCTGATATCATCTAAGCGGCTTGCAATTTGATCCTTTTCCTGTTCGTCTTGACAGTAACAGAAGGGTCGATTGTCAAAAAGAAAGCGAAATTAGCAACTCTGAAGGACTTTACAGTCTTGGATGAAAATCGACCAAGCGATTTGTGATTCGATTGGTATATGAATTCGTATTGATTCTCACGGCGCTATTTCTATTGCATATTTATGTGTAAGAGCCGTAATAATAGCTTTTATTTGTATGTGTATGTTCATATGGAACAAAAGTATTGTTTGTAGCCTAAGCGGTTCTGCCATTTTTTCACGAAATACAAAATCAGGAGGAGCACCGCCCTTTTATACTCACCGTCTAAGTTTCATCATAGTCTATCTAGCTAAACCGTCCCTAAGAGGCGCCGAGGGGCGGAAAAAGGAAAGGGACTGTCTAGCACAAGTAGCGATTAGTTCACATCTGAGCGCGTGACCATCCACCAATGAAATGCTACTGCCGAGAATCTTTGGCAATGATATTCATTGATTCAGGTTAGTTAACTATGAAGTGTCATGGAGGATGTTACCACGTACTCGTCATTGGTAGCTAGGAATATTCACCTATCTGTCAGTCAGATGAATGCGATTACTAGTATTTTGCAAGGACATGATATGATTGTGTGTCTCCCGACCGGTCACGGCTATGCGGCAAGTCGCCGATCAAGGATTGCAAATGAAAGAATGAGAACAAACATATTCATTCCTAGTTGTATCATCTCTTTAATTTTTGATAAACGAACAGGTGAAATACTTTTGCGAATGTAGTTTTTCTGCTGTGCGTTCACAGAATGGTTAGAGACGTCGATGTTCACAATGAACGATACAAATTGATAGTAACTATATTCTGACGTAGAATTATTGCTTAATCGACAAAACAACACTAGATCTATTCTTTCCTTACTTTCCCCCGTCCTCTTACAGATACTCTAACCTGATTTAGAGCATAGACTATGGTTAGAGTATCTATGGTCCTCCTAACATGCACGGGGTGTATGGTGAGCCGTAGAAACTCTATACACGTTTTTTTCTTAATTGGCAGGTGTGAACTACTCGCTACTTGGGCTAGACCATCCCTTCCCTTTTCCGCCCCTCGGTGATCCTGGTCTAACTAGCTGAACTACATTTCATCACAGTTCAAGAATTACCAATCCATGAATTACATTAAACCACAATGAATATTATTAACTTTCCCTGAATATCATTACAGTGCACTCTCTCTCTCTCTCTCTCTCTCTCTCTCTTTCTCTCTCTCTCTCTCTCTCTCTCTCTCTCTGTGTGTGTGTGTGTGTGTGTGTGTGTGTGTGTGTGTGTGTGTGTGTGTGTGTGTGTGTGTGTGTGTGTGTGTGTGTGTGTGTGTGTGTGTGTGTGCATACTTCAACCAAGTAGTCAGCCAATATCAAGGGTTTTGGTTTCAAATTTAAATTCAAGAAGGCAGTTTGGATCTGAACTACCTTAGACTAGCTATCAATGGCACAATGTACTTTGTATAGGGATCCTGAATCACAAATATGGGATAAGCTTGTAAATGGCAAACACAGTTAGCAATTACAGCTGAATCAAAAATTAGACTGTGTGTATTCTGTTTCAGCACAATGGTATTAATAATGAGCATAAATACATATAGCATGTACAGAGCAAAAAAACCTACTTCACTTATCTCTTCTTCTGACATTTCTAAATCACGTGATTCACCAGGAGTATGGCTGGTGTGCTTCTGTAATAGGAAAAATGTCATCTTTTAAGTACTAGGATGGATGGTTTTGTCCATAATTTCAAAGAACACATAAAGCAAATATCCAACCCGTATGTTACTTTATAGACCACCAAAGGAGGAGATGCCACTGTGTAATATCAGATAAGTACTATAACACACGCATGCTCAAAAGTAAGTGACTAGCCCAACAAAATGGCACCCACAGTCTTGTGCTGCATAAGTATTATGATTGAGAATCAGCAAAATGAGTAACTGTTTGATGTGAATAAAGTAAATTGTCATGAATAACAAATACACGTAGTAAACAGCTGAAGATTATTATAAAGAAGTGTGACCACCTCTGTTTCGTAAGGTATTGAGTTTATAAGGTTCCTAATAATGTCCTGACTAGAGTGCTCCCAGATTTCTTGGATTGCAGACCACAGAATTACTTTGTTACTGTAATGCTGACAGTGGTTTGTGCGAACGACAATTGTTGCACACTGTAAAACATTAAGTTTTGGTATTCTCTCCCAATCAACACTTACAATTTGGTTGCTATAGTGCTTTACGTTCACGAAGCAATGGAATGATTGTTTCATGAAGGAAACGCTCAATTTTATTCAAGAAACTTTCGAAATTTCAAATAACCTATCGGCAGTCATTTTCAAGGCAATCACTTACTTTTGAACATGTGTGTATAATATCCGTCTTAGTAAGTACAGTGCCTCTGAATCACGGAACAGCAGACCCTTCAGATTGTCATTAAAAATTGGAAGAGGCATTTCACATGCATGTGCTCTTTTTTCCCAACTATGAATATATGTAACTACAGATTTGTGTACGTAAGTTCTTTGATGTACATGCGCCTGTTTGATTCTGAATCAATAAAACTGTCAGGTGGGTATGCAAGTAGTATGGTACAGAAAGGGGCATAGAGAATCCGTTTTCATGAATTGTACCAGTATTACATAACCAGAAGTTCAATGATCCCTATGTAGACTAATTGTGTAGGCCCAAATCAAATAGTATGACCAAAACATACCTCATGACTATGTGCTGTAAGAGAGGAGAAGCCACAAGCTTTATCTAGTTTTTCTGCCACTGAAGCATGACTGTGATACCTGTTGGCTGTTCTTCGTAGCACTCTGCACAGTCGTTTCACACTCTCCAGTGTACCGTAGTCACGCAAATGTTGGGCAAGAATGTGCTGAGAATCACTGTCTGTTTGCTGGCTCAAAATACGCTGCTCCAAGTTTCCGTCGAAGACATTTTCACGTACCAGGTCTTGACTAATCCCCTTCACATTGACCTGTGGTCCACTTGTGTCATAGAGAACAGAAACAATGGCACCCTTCACAAGTGAATCAGATGAACCTTCAGCCATACGTGGTCCTGAACAGTGAGAAAAATAATGCAGTAGTAATCTCAGATAAAAGTACACACATTTTATACTTGTATCCTGGTTGAAGGGTGGATCAAAGGAAAAATTGTGTGTACATAAGCCATGTAGCACAGGTCAGTGATACAGCAGGGGTCACCAGACAGGTTTCATTGTTAGGATTAATTGCGTGAGAACGAGGCAGGAAATTAGTAAACACATTTCTATTGCATATAACATGTTGTATTGGACTATGCGCATATTTTCTGTATAAATAGTCTATCATTCACCACACCAGGATATAACTATTACATGTACCACTGACACACAGTATGGAATGTATAAGGTGAGGCAAATTCAATTCGAAGTTCACTGTCCCTGTTTGCATGCTTCTTTGGCCACACCGTCCAACTCTCATTTTTCATTATATGGGTACATGACCCACTCTACTTAGCCATGTGGAGTGTAATATGGCACCTTTTGGCAGTTTACATGGTAGCGCTGGGCGGTATCAAAAAATATCAGTTTCAGTATATTGCCAACATCATACCACGGTATTACTATGATCATGGTAGACTGAGTCCTAAGGTTATAGTTGGGCATTGAAATAATTGAATCCTTGATTATTAATAATGAAATAAATAAACGTAAATAATCTAGTCGTGAACAAAGTTCAGAACCTCGCAAATGCTAGGCATAAAACCATAGATAGATCTTGCATATGAAGATCTATGATATGACATAGTTCAGTGACATCATCTAAAAATGTCTTCCAAAATGGACGTCATGATGGCCAACCATTTGGTGTCCCGAACGACGGATTGGCAAACCCTGCTCTTCGGCGATGGAAATCGAAAAATCGTGATGCAAAAAAGTTGACAATTGTTATTGGAATAGTTTTAAGGTATTTAGTAGTGATGTAGTCCGAAATTTGTCGACAGGAGGAATCGAAAAGTAAGCGCTCTTTTAACGGATTGTGTGTGAACCACAGGCAACCTTTGTCCAAGTTTCCCATTTCAATATATGCTGCAACGGTGCCCCATTACCATCGGTGGGACAGCTTAGTGCTGAATGGTTCGCTCGACGAATGATTTGCGTTCAAAGAAACCAAAAAATGACCTAAATCCAACAATATTGGCGGCCACCGCAATTAAGAGCGTGGGCGACCTCGATCAGACTCCCCTAAAGAACGGAAACAATTACCTCGCTAATGCTCAGTAATAATCCACTACTTGTCGTCCTTGTTAACTCAGAGCGAAAAGTAATTCCAAATATCAGATTTAGTATTCTTTTTATTGACGAGATGAAGTTTATTGCTCGGATCACCCGTATTGCCTGTTTGCTGATCAAAATTTAAACTTGCAGCTGACGATGTCGACATTTTGACAACATTCTCTCATTCCATCTAACAACGTATTACTCCACACATGCACACTTTTCACACTCCTAATCATGGCTTTTGCAGCAATAGTTTCAAAGGATTCAGAACACATCATTTCAGGGCGAAATTTGATATCCCAGGAATCTTACTATAATTTACAGGGTCTCTGTTTGCTTGTTTGTTTGTTCGCGAACTCCTCCTTCAGTTCGCATGCAATCGACGTCAAACTCCCCAATCCTTCTCAGTGACACCCGTGAAGTATACTAAGGGGGTTGGCACTTCATTTTAGGCCTTTCTTCTAGAATTCGAACGAAACCGTACTATCCCTGTACTTGAAAGGCGCCATTTTCATAACGTGTTTAACGGACGACTACGCCCGTAGGGCGGGTAATTCGTACTCGTATATTTAATTTACTTAAAATACCAGTCAAACATTAGAGAATACTGTGATATCACGATATCTCGGTATAGAATAAAGTCAGCCGGTATCAGAACCGTGCACAATATCGCAGTATTACTATATTATCTTCGGTATACCGCCCAGCGCTATACACGTGTCTGCTGTGAAAAGGACAGTTGTTTAGTGGAGTGGAGTGTTGTTAGAACCATCAGATCGTTTTGTGGACCTTTACTACTCGTGTAACTTGTATATTGTATTTTGTACTTAATATGTACAACTTACTATTGTGTTCTTTTATCAAATATTCTAACTTCAGTGTGTTTTGTGTTGTGAAACTGTGAATCAAATTTGCATCATCTAATGTAGTACACACAACTGAGAACAATCCCGTAATAGTAGCTAGCCCTCTGGAATAGTTATCCCAGGATGAAAAAGTATTCCCATATCATTGACAATATTCACCACAGGCCTTGCACCCTACGTAAGAACTGATCTCTCCTACTAGACCATCCTTATCCCTCTCCACCCCAGGCACTTGATAGAGATTGTCTGACTAGTTGTGACTGAATTAGCTTGGATTGCTTGAAACTAATTTATTCCAGGACTACAATGCAGAAAGGCCGTGGTAATCTTGGACAATGAGTTCTCTTCACACACAACGTCCACTAATAGAACATAACCCACCTTCTTTGCAAGTATGCAGTCTACAGCCTCTGGTACATCGGGGGTTGAAAGGCCAAGTTGATCAAAACTGATCATCAAATCCTAACACAGTGGAACAGAAACATCATGGAGTAATTTGACTGTGACATGACAAACTAATAATTATAAGATTGTTCTCAAGTGAATCAGGTCACCAGATCTTGGTGTCGGACCTTCAACTACTTTATCACTTTACCTTCATTGTCACCCACCACGTAACTCGTTCTGATATGGTGTGATTCACCGTTGATAATAATAACAGTATAGGGTAGCGTAGCCATATCCCAGACAACTAATGGTTCGAACTAGATAGCCTCGGATAGAGAGCGTATTGAAACTAACTGAAGGTGCGTTTGGATAGATCTTCTATTCCTTTATTCCAACATATTCTGTACTTTGCAAAAATATCCTCTTTTTCTGCCACCAAGTCATTCTATAACAAAACGTCATTTTCCCCATTCCCGGCCATTTTTTCCTGAAGTTGGACAGTGGTCTCGTAAGTATTTTAAAAGCTGCAAATCACATGTCAACTTAAAGGGGGAAATGGGCCAAACAAAATTAAACAGTCATGGCATACCCAGACAACGCCTTGAAGATCCTCTTGGTCAGCATTACCATGATGGTGTTTTCACATTGAATGATTCCAAAGGCTGCTGTCTGACAAAGGAACATTTTCCATCTATCACCATCGTTACAGCCTTGTTTGGATGAATATTTTGTGTTAGTAGGTGCCATAATTTGTACATTCAACAAAACTGCACCATTCACTATTACAGTCCGACAATTGGCATGAAAAAGTACTTTGGATATTTCCATTATTAGCCTCCTTTTGCTGGTGTAGGCTTTTAAGTACTATATAACTGATGCTGGTGATTTAATGTTAAAATTACCGTTTACTGTAAATTAACTGGGCACTCCATGCCTATTTGGCAGGTCAAAGAAATACGCATATTTCTTAGCTTCGCCTCCGTCAGCAAGTGTATTGCGCAATATATAAACTATGACCATTGCATCATCTCCTCGACTAGTGTACAGAATACCAGCGCTCTTCGCAGGACAACTACATTAATTTGAATTAAGATAGTTCAAGTTTCCACCGAGTATACTATAGCATTGAAAACTTGGACTGTTCGCTTTTTACCAAACATATCCTAAAAAGTGTCCGACTAAAGGCATTGTCCGGGATATGGCGTACCTACCCTGACTATAACAATAGAAACCCATTGACGAGTTAAATTACCTGTAGTATGACAATATTTTACGAAGACAGACATCAGCAGCAAATTATTAAATTGGTTCTTCGTGACGATCTTCAGTAGCCGATTTCTCACACACTGGGATCACCGTCTTAGACTATTGAGGACTATGACCACAGGAATGGTCACGTGATTAACATTGGGCGCGTTATCCAAGCAAAAATGGACGACGGTCAGTCTATGCGTATTAAAAACTATAGCTACCGAAGGTTGACTGTGAATCTACCTTATCTATATCACCCTCATGTTTTGTATTAGGAGGATTTCAATCGGAAGAGGACGAACTGGATTATTTGTCTTCTTTGTTGGAGATTGATGACAAGACTAGCAAAGATAACAGTCCACCTTCAGTGGGTATGTATTCGTGCCTGTACTTCTATAGAATGTAGTCGACTCGAGGGGCTTCTTCCTGTCTGAAATGTAAGAAGGCGTTACTTGTAGCAAACAATTCATCACCGACTAAATCTACAATGAGGTGTGCCGGTTTGAGCCCTTGTGCAATGGTAGAGATAATAGGACGTAGCTCGTACCAGTAGCCCCGTGTCAACAGTGGGTGTAGCCACCTGTTTCAATGATTACTGTGTCCAACATAATACCCCTTCTAGCATTCTCCACTCGCTGATCTCCCTTTCTTACACTGTAGACTCGAGGGATCCCTTATTTCGAGATGCTATTCGACTTCCACTTCTTGATAAAGATGAAGCTGGTTCCACTAGTACTGGAGGTTGTGTCAGAAGTGTTTGTGTGTCAGAGTTAGCAGACAAGTCAAAGGACGAGCTTCAAGGTGAGCCCTCATGAACTGTACGGTGTTGGTAGATGTAGCACCACAATGTATACATCCATATATACACATGTTTGGCAAAATTGTGAAGAATTCAGATTTTGTTTTCATTTTGGTGATTAGATAGTTGTTAAATCACATTCATCATCAATTACCCACCAACACCAATGTAATTCTCATGTGCAAAGTAAAATGCAGGTCACCATTGATGGCTGTGTATGAAAATATTGAATTTCCTGAATGAATTGGTCACCCAATATCAGAGAAGACAATTATGTACCATTTTGGCAAGAAGTACTATTGTTGTAAAGCTCTCAAAATTGTTTTCTGAATTCTGAATTTCCCGCTATATTGTATATTTAATGATAGATACAGTACAGTTATGGGAGGATGTATATAGCACCACAATGTATACATCCATATATACACATATATACATAGTAACACAATGTATTGTCCATATATACACATGTACCTCACATGCATAGTTGAAAGGACACATCTTAATGATTGTGTGGAATAACACCAGATGTGACTCTTACCACTCCCCATACACTCAACCTGCATATCCTAAGTGTTTGTATGGAGTATACATCCTTACCTCTCAGGATATCATCATTATGTGAAAGTATTCATTGACAATAATTTTGTGTAGAAATGTAGTACTTTAGGGAATAGTGTAAAATCATGAATATTATATTCAATGGTGTACATTATACAGTAGTTTGTATGTACAACCAGTACCCTCAACTGTGAACTGCTAGGAATGTCCCTCCAGTTCAAGGATGTATTGTCATTCTGTGTCCATCCACGTACTTGTGTAGCTGAGTTGCTTCAAATGAAGTCTGAAATGGACAAGTTGAGACGGCAGTTGGAGTACAAGAATCAAGTGAGAGAGGGGAGGACTGCAGAGGAGAGAGAAACTCACACTAGAGCAGACGTTCGGACCTCGTTAACATCTGATGTGAAAAAGAGAAAAGTACATGATCGAACTACTACTGCTCAATTGACTAAAAACAGTATGTCCTTGTGTGTGTGGGGGGGGGGGGGGTCATATGCACATGTATGAGATAGTTTAACCTCCCTGAGTATGTACTGTGGTATTTGCTATCAATTGCATGCAATGTGTATAATATGTTACATATGCCAGTGCTGAATGCTTAGGTATGTGTACACATGTAGCAACACATGTAAAAGTATGTACATTGAAAGTAACTTCTTGTACATGTATTGATCTCCCAACCCTCCAGAACTATCACTGACACTGGATGGTCTCCACAAGGCCTCTAGGAACATAGGAACAAAACCTTCTTCCAAGTCAAATCCTCAGATAAAAGCCCGAGAACTACTGGAGAAGAGGAAGAATGAATTGACTGAAACTGACAATGGTAGTAAGGTAGTGACAGAAAAGTACTCTGGACTGAGGATCAGGTGAAATCATGATTTGAATGTAACTTGTGTGTGTGTGTGTGTGTGTGTGTGTGTGTGTGTGTGTGTGTGTGTGTGTGTGTACGTACATGTGTGTATGTATATGTACATACATGTGTGCATTAAAAACTTTGTTCTGTGGGCTAAGAATACTGCATATCATTGTCCACTGTACATTGTACAAGTGCTAACAGCAGCTCCTGTTGTGCAGGAATCCTTTTCTTAGCAAGTCTGAAATGGATGAGAGGATGGAGGGACGTAAGATGGTCAAGGTACCTCGCATAGTTGCAAAGGTCAAGGATGGAGACATTGAAGGAGACTGGGTCACTATTGGTGTCATTGTAGATAAACTACCACCAAAGGATTCTGTTAAAGTTAGTATGCATATGTGAGCACACGTACACACACGCACACACACACACACACATACACACACACACACACACACACACACACACACACACACACACATGCACGCACATGTACACACACACACCTTATTCAGCTTCACACATACCCATTTTTCCCACTGTAGTATATCCTTATACCTCTGTGTTGTTGTTGTTGGCCACGTGTACTACAGGGTGATAAGTATTCAATATTGAAGCTGTCTGATCTCTCATCTCTTGCCAATGTTGTGACATTGTTCCTCTTTGGAGACGCACACAAGCAACACTGGAAGATGTCAATTGGTACAGTAATTGCTCTGCTCAATCCATCTCTGAAGGCAGAAGTTAAGAACAAGGTATGTAAATGTACAAGTGTATACTTGTGAGTGTGTACATATGTACTTGAATACACTGCTATACATCTATAAATATTATACATACCTACTGTACACATGTGATCATCATCCTGTTACTGTACTTACTGCTTGTCCCCATCAGGACCAGGTATCAGGTATCCCCTACACACTCTCACTGGATCATCCCGATAAGCTGATGGAAGTGGGGCAATCCTGTGATTTCACACAGTGTAAAGCAGCTGTTAAATCGGGTGGGAGAAGATGCAACAATTTTGCGAATATGTACGTACATGAATCTACGGTACCTTCGTATATTCTACATGCATATTATACGAATATACAATGCATACGGTGACTATTGCATATGTATGTACAGTGAGTTCGTGTTAATCCACTTGTAGTCACCTATCCTTTTTATCCACCACAATTTCTCACTGCCAATGTAGTATTGAACATCCAATTAATCCACCAAATCATTAATCTGCCATACCGTACATGTTATCTAGATTAATGAGTATTCACCATATATACAATATTTACATTTGTAAACGTATGGTATTCCCAACCAGGGATGCTGCATGTACGCAGGCCATTCATCATGATCCTCTATTCACTTGATGTTGAACTCCTCTTCCTCCACAGGAAAGACGGTGGTTACTGTGACTATCATGTACACGGAGCCTACAGGAAGATGCAGGGTGGAAGGGGGGAATTCCAGTCAGGGTGGGTGATGACCACTAGCACATGCTGTACAAGTGTGCAAGTAGTGTTCACTGGAGGTGCTAATCACTGGTAAGGCCTTGGAAGGAGTGGTGAAGGACACTCAAGTGTTCACTGACCACAGGAGATTTGGTGCAGTTACGTACATTCAGTATTTGCAGTACACTTGTTAGTCTGTAGCTGGATGTTAGGATATGTGAGCCATTACTGAAGGAACTCTGTGTCCCCTTCCCAAACACACCAGCCTTCCTCTGTCGGGCTAATAATACCAAGAGATCAGCTGTTGTCCTTGTGCTTCCTGTAGATATGGTCCCTCCCATGCTGGTGGTCTAGCCAAGTTGAAGAAATCATTGAAGAATGAAGGTTCCTATTCATCCTCTTCACTGAAAGGAGTGGTCCCTCCAAGTAACAGGCTGTTTGCTCCAGGAGCTCAGGAAGAAGCCACCATGGTCACTTCTGAGTACAAGGAGAAGCGAAAGGACAGACCTCTGGTACAGAAGAAGGGAGGCATCATGGTTTCTGAGGGATCAGATGTTCAGTGAGTTCACAGGCCCTCATTCTGATGTTTATCATGTACAGAGTAATGCTGTACAGAAACTCCCGAACCAAGAAGTTAGTAGTAGTGGTCTCATTAGAGGTGGTCTTAAGTTGGGTCCTACTGTACATCGTATATGCACATCTGGTTGTGTGTACATACATTTAACATATGTACATACGTACTTGTGAACTTTGAAGACTGTTAGTGTACATGTGAATAGAGTGTAAACAGCCTGTACTATCTACTTACATGTAGCTGTAATTTTGTCTCCTTTTTGACAGTAAATACCTGCTTCAGAGCCAAAGTGTTGGGGCTAGAAATTTGAACAAGGCATTCAAATTTGAGGAGGAGAAGAGAAGTGAGTATCTGTTTAACTGAAAGTGATGGTACATGTGCTATGTGTCACACTGTGTTACTGTGTACGAGTACATACCTACGTATATGGTGTGTATCATTCTACAGGCATGGTACATATGTATGTAATAGTTGCACCCTGCCCAGGTGTGCTGCAGCAGGTGTGAAGTACTGATTGATTGCCAAAAAGGGCAAAGCCAAGGTACTTACGTAGCTTTATCTGCTGCAGTAAGCCTTGGCAGGATGCAACAGTAACATATAAACCTATTTGGTGACCTCAATGACCTGTTGTGTATGGCATATATAACGTACCCTGCATTGACTCTTGCTGTGCTTCTCCCCCTCCTCCCTCCCTTGAATGTAGTGTACACAGCTTGTACATCATGTAATGGTTTGTGTGTTGAGTCAGGCTATCAACTGTCACACAACTGTACATTACACACACACTGTGTACCTATGTCCCCCTCAAACATGCTGTGCACAGCTACAGTACATTGATATGTGTTTCTTGTGTTCAGTTGACAGTGAGAACTCCACAATGAGTGCCAGTGATGTCTTGAAGAAACAGAAGGATTCTTTGCAGTTCTCCCCCAAGCTGGCACCAACCAGAGCTCAACCTGACTCCAAGAAGAAGGTTCTGTCTCCTTTGTTAGGTCGAGGAATCTCATCAGGTGGAGAAGTGGACCTGTCCAGAGGTATTGAACTCACTCCTTCTGCTCAAAAGGTACTGCGTATTTAGTTTTCATTGTACCCTTGTAGATATTAAATTTTGTTTACATACATATACGTATATTACATAATATGTATGCATGTGTGTGCACTCATAGATACTATACTTAACTGTTGTGTAAGTATTGTTATGTAATGTACAGGTCAAGATTCATCCAGGTATGTATATTCCCATGTGTCTTTGAGTATTCCACCTCACTTCCCCTCAAATCTGAGCACATACATACAGTCCATACATAACTGCTCCCTATGAACTACTCACACACGTATACACGCTATTGTATGTGGAGAAAATTCTGTATTCTGTAAAAAGTCAGAAGTATACATCAAAACTATGCTCGACTTGTGCTGACACAGCACTCAACCACACAGTACATGAGGAGACCATACTTCACTCAGTACTCAAGTACACAGTACATGAGGAGACCATACTTCACTCAGCACTCAAGTACACAGTACATGAGGAGACCATACTTCACTCAGCACTCAAGCACACAGTATACGAGGAGACCATACTTCATATCTGCATTATTTGCTTCAGGCAAGAGCCTTACTGTATGTCAAGAAGAATGGTCCTCTGTCCAAGAAGGACCCGAATGGTCCAGGAAAGAGGGATTTGTCTGAGAAAAAGCAGCAGCTGATTAGGAAGAGAGTATTGGAAGGATCAGCTCAGAGTGTCCCTGATTCTGGTCAGCTTTCATAGGACAATGTACTTTTATGTAGTTTTGCAGCCTTCTTACTGGTTTTAGATATGTACACATACAGTACGTACGCCATTGTAGTCCCTAGCTCATGTGCACTGCATGTCAACCAGTACTGATAGCAAGTATCTCTGATAACAAGTACAGCCAGACCCTATGTTTTCTTGAGGTACGTACTTACTGAGCAAGTAAGACTGTAGGTAGCTCAAATCTCCATCCAGTGTGTGTGTTTCATTGAAAATTGACTCAATCTCACCCAGTGTTTTCCTCAAGATAAATAGTACAAGCGTGCTGAACAAGTTATACTGTACTCACGTACGTACATACATTTGTACACAGGTGTTGATGTAGAGAGTACTGCTAAGAAGAAACCCAAGTTTGACATGAATTCAGAAGAAGTGCAGAAAATTATTGATGCAAAATCATCCCATAATTGGGAAGCTGAGGACGTGTGTGTGTGTGTGTGTGTGTGTGTGTGTGTGTGTGTGTTTGTGTGTGTGTGTGTGTGTGTGTGTGTGTGTGTGTGTGTGTGTGTGTGTGTGTGTGTGTGTGTGTGTGTTTGTGTGTGTTTGTGTGTGGGTGTGTGTAGGTGTGTGTGTGTGTGTGTGTGTGTGTGTGTGTGTGGGTGTGTGTGTGTTGTGTGTGTGTGTGTGTGTGTGTGTGTGTGTGTGTGTGTGTGTACGTATGTGTGTGCGTGACTGAGTGTGTGTGTACATGTGCATGCATGAATCCCACTCACTGCCCCTTCATAAGCAACATACATGTGCAGTGCTATTGTTGCCTTACCCACTTACCTGCTTGTAGGAGGAATGGGAACAGCAGCAAGCCTACTTTGAGCACTTGGAGAAAGTGGAGGCCTTGGAGGAGAAGATGAGGTCCATCACTGAGATCAGAGTCAATGTTGTCCAGTGTCAGCAGGTGAGACTGAGCAGAGTAGACCCAGCCACCAAACTGACCTCTACATGAATACATACGTACTTAATTAGTATGGCTATATTTATGGGGATTTAATGTACATGCATACATACGTATGTACAAGTATCAGAAATATGACTTAATCAGTTACGTGCAATCCTCTACACACTACCTTTTACCTAGTATCCTGTACATATGCACTGCCTCCTACCTACTATCATCACATCCAGTGCGACTATGTTGCTGAGGGTTCCAGTGATCTGTGCAGGAGAGAAAATCACAAACTGATGAGGTTTAAAGCTCTTAAGAAGTTCTTTGAATGTCAAAATTGCAAGCATCGTACGGTCACCTACAATGAGATCCTCCCCAGCAAACCTTGCAGGTGTGTATGTGGTGTATGTAGTAGCTAGTTACCAGACTCTTACTGTAATAAAACTCACATTCGCTCCTTGAGTGTCAGAGACATTCCTTACATTAACAGTAACAGGAGTAGTACATAGTAGGTGTTTAGACCACTCAAACAAGGGTAATTGAGTAGCTATTGTGCAGTACATACATGTCTTCATCAGGCACTATGTACTGACATACCAAGGTTGAGTAGTAGCTCATGAAACAAACACCCTTGAGGCAAGTTCAATCATAGTAGTACATTGTGAATATTCGTTAATCTACTGCTATTGGTTCAGGGGAAATTTTGGTGGATTATACGGATCTTCTTCAGAATGTCTTCTACTATTTGTTGTGCAATTTCGACATTGTGCTTCTTCAAGGAATGGTCTGCAAGTATTTCTCATGTTGTCTTTGGATTCCTCTCTCTGTAATCACAAAATCTCCTGCTTCATTGTTACGTCAACTCTTGAATGCTTTACTGCTATTTGTTCTACACCAACACAATTTCCTGACACTTGGCAGATCATCTGTAAACGAAATACAAGTGAATTTGTTTAAAAATAATATGGTGGATGGTTAATCCACCATATTATTTTGAGGCAGATAGACAAAATTTAATATTCGCTGTAAACATTAATAGTCAAACCCTGATAAGAATATTCGGTCTTGGAACTACATCTGATTGAGTGTGAAATTTTAATTATCCAGTGTTATTGTTTTGTCTGTCATTGCCATGGTAACGAACTGGTTATACCTGTGGTTCATTGGGGATATACTCCCGGATGTGGACCTACCACAGGATGGTGTCAATTGACCTAGCATCACATCTATGACCTCATGCAAAGCACATGTTGTGAACTTTGCACAATTCTTTGGTGAACTGTAGACAAATTACGTCCATATTATGCAAGATCCTCCATCTTGATCTTAATTGAACAGATTCACAGAAACTTACTGAGAATTACTTTCTTGTTGGTTGATTTATTTAATTATTATGTTCCATTCGAAAAAAGACAAATTACGTATTTATCAACCAATTACTTAGAATTCTTGCTAAATGAAATACTCAACCTTGGGTTCATCTCAGTTGAGCATTCAATACTGTCCAAATAATCCGATGATAACATGATTATAATGATCAAAATGATGTAATTATTTGTAGTACATGGATTTACCATTAGAGCACAGGTATGGTACATACGTATGTCCATACACCACGGGTGATACTTTGTACACATACATATCCATACATACTTATGTAGGTAGGAACATGTTCACAATTTGAATTGTTGCGTTAGTAACTTCTCCTATTTGATTAGGAACTGTGGTTGCCATAGTTACCAGAAGACAAGTATGGCTCGGGTAAGTGTATACTGTGGCCGATGTTGTTATTCCACCATTAGTGTTGCTAGGTCCACTGCCTGTGTTGCTAGGTCCACCGCCAGTGTTGCTAGGTCCCCCGCCAGTGTTGCTAGGTCCATCACCAGTGTTGCTAGGTCCACCACTGGTGTTGCTAGGTCCACCACTAGTGTTGCTAGGTCCACCACTAGTGTTACTGGGTCCACCGCCTGTGTTGCTAGGTCCACCACCAGTGTTGCTGGATCAGTAGGTTGAGCACAAGTAGAGAACTAGATCATAGTGTACATGGTTAATGATAAATGTGCATCAAGTGAGACACATGCAGCAGTACGAGTGCACACAGCACTGCATCATTGAGTAGTCCATCCTGTATCACTTGGTACTGTTCAAGGGTAGTCCATCCTGTACTACTGGTACTGGTCAAGGGTAGTCCATCCTGTACTACTGGTACTGGTCAAGGGTAGTCCATCCTGTACTACTGGTACTGATCAAGGGTAGTCCATCCTGTACAACTGGTACTGGTCAAGGGTAGTCCATCCTGTACTACTGGTACTGGTCAAGGGTAGTCCATCCTGTACTACTGGTATTGGTCAAGGGTAGTCCATCCTGTACTACTGGTGCTGGTCAAGGGTAGTCCATCCTGTACTACTGGTACTGGTCAAGGGTAGTCAGTCCTGTACTACTGGTACTGGTCACGGGTAGTCCATCCTGTACTACTGGTACTGGTCAAGGGTAGTCCATCCTGTACTACTGGTACTGGTCAAGGGTAGTCCATCCTGTACTACTGGTACTGGTCAAGGGTAGTCCATCCTGTACTACTGGTACTGGTCAAGGGTAGTCAGTCCTGTACTACTGGTACTGGTCAAGGGTAGTCCATCCTGTACTACTGGTATTGGTCAAGGGTAGTCCATCCTGTACTACTGGTACTGGTCAAGGGTAGGTTTTTTTTTTCCAGATTATTATTAATAAAAGGCCCTTAGGCAATGAATACAATACTAAATAACTATTAAGTGAGTAAATATAGCAAAGCAAATCATAACGATTGTAAACCAATAAATTTGATTTAAAGATAATAAGTGGTATAATATCATTAATAAACAGAACATTTAATATTTGATTTTAGATTCACTGATAGTAAGTTCAATTGACTCAGGTACTCTCGGAGGGTATCGACATCTTGATCCTCTCAAGCAGACTATAGCAGATTGAATCAGGGAAAAATTCAGTTGGCATCTTATCCAGCAAATTGTGCTTGAATAGGTTTGCTTCCTCTTTTCGGCCATTATTGAAGCAAGGCGTTTATAAAAGATGTCTGCTGCTTGTCCCTTCCCACCGGATGTACTGAAAATTAGCGGAGTGAACGATCCATTTTCGACCTCAGTTATTCTCTGCTCGTAGCTTCTCTTCTTGATTCTTTCATGGTGACGGTAGCATGAGGAAAGAGGGAATTTCCTGTTCGAGGGTGCATTCGGGTTAAATACCTTAACATTAAAAAATGCACGTTGGTGTTTTATTCCCCAGAATCCTCTTGCTTGTATGTCAGCTCGAGCATTGTCTTCTTTATTGGCAGTAGCGTGTCTCAATTCATGTCCATCTAGAGGCTGCAGTTCTGGCTCAATAGAGACATCATGGCACACTTCAGAGAGTAAGCTTCTGGTTATATCTCTTAGCTCGTTGTGTCTGAGAGTAGGGAATGCCCCCTTCGGGCAGCACATTGCATGGTCAACGGTGAAAGTTGCACCGCATGCACATTTGGAAGGTAGATGGTCGGGTAGCCAGCCATAACGAAGGGAGATCGCATCCCTAAAAGCACTCTTGTGCAGGGCAAAGCCATGCCTTTCGAGGGGAAGTGCAGTTAACCAAAGAGATGCTCCTTTTTCGCTTGCCAATTCAAGGGATCTTTTCAATGACTCACTGAGCTCTATTGCGGCTGCTTCTTCTTCCAATTTTTGGCGCTTCTCTTTCTTCGTGCTAGATCTCACTCTTTTCATTTCCGTCCATGTCTCATAGGGGGAAGCCTGTTTTTTGTTCTAGTATGATGGCAACTAAAGGTTCAGTGATCTTCTCGGAGTCTCTATACTGTATGGTGGAAACATTAGTTGGGTCTATTAAACCCAGTCCTCCTAGCCTGCATGGAAGAGCCAGAAGTTTTCTTTCGGCATCAGTGATGGCATTTCTTCCTGTAATGGCGGGTATTAGCTTATGTCGGATGGATTCTTCCAGTGGACTCAATAGGTTGGAGATATTAGGGGTAGTTCTCATCACATAGAGCCATCTATTTGTTAGTCCATGAATAAATGCTGAGTACGCAGCATGTGGCTCTCTTCTAGCGATATCGGCAAGGGTCTCAATCTCCGTTGTCCATTCTTCTATCTTTACCTCCGTGAATTTATTGATAAATTCAGTACTTCCTAAGGCTGCCCCCAGGTATTTGCGACCAGTGGTGGTGATGTTAACTCTGCAATCCGAGAACAGATCCTTGGCCATTTCGTAGTGTTCCTCTTTGACTATAATCCACGTTTTCAGATGATTAGGAAAATAGCCATAGTCTGGTCCGAATTTATTCAAGTTGTCCCACCATTCTTTCAGACTGGAGATTTTCCCCCCTGCAGCTGCATCATCAGCAAACCATATTTGGCCAATGCTCGAGTTGTCCAGTTTCTGGATTAATGGTAATACTCCCAAAGCATACATGCTCATAGCCAGTGGGTCGCCTTGCATGGTCCCTTCGCAAGATAGCAGGAACTGGTCTTCTATGAAAAGCTTGCCTTCACCTCTGTACATGTTGGTTAAGATGGTGGCAATAGATGGACATAGATAGTGACAGTTGATTAGAGCTGTCTGTCTGTTTAGAAGGTTGAAGGCATTAGAGGCATCAACAAGAATAGCCGCTTCCGTTTCTTCGTTCTCCAAAATGCTTTTCATTGCGTGTACGCCAGCTTAACATCCTGCCTCTTGTCCGGCACATAGTTGGATAGATCCTGCTACCTCTTTTACATCATCTTTAACTATGGCAAGGATGGCTTTGCTGATGATACGACGGGATGTTTCACCAATAGCTATCGGTCTCACTCCAGGTCTCTTGTCAATGGCGATGAGGCGGGATGCAATCAGACTATCAATACCTGCAGGATCAACATATTCTGTACTTAACTTCTTCGCAACTAATGAAAGGCTATTGCATAAATCGATTGAGTGGTGTTTGAATGATAAGCAAAGCCTTCTCCACCCAACAGCATCAATTCCGGAGGGTCCTGCGGAGCCATTTGTGTTAAGGGCAGCTTTCTGAATTGCAGCACTATCAATTGATTCAAACATTACAGGGTGGAAATCTTTAGGCTTGTCGGTTATGATGGCATTTCTATGAATTGGGCCCTTTGGAGGATGTTTTGACTTCAGTTCGTCCAGGACAGTCCACTCTACTGGTGCTGATCAAGGGTAATCAGTCCTGTACTACTGGCCATGGTACTGGTCAAGGGTAGTCCATCCTGTACTACTGGTACTGGTCAAGGGTAGTCCATCCTGTACTACTGGTACTGGTCAAGGGTAGTCCATCCTGTACTACTGGTACTGGTCAAGGGTAGTCCATCCTGTACTACTGGTACTGGTCAAGGGTAGTCCATCCTGTACTACTGGTACTGGTCAAGGGTAGTCCATCCTGTACTACTGGTACTGGTCAAGGGTAGTCCATCCTGTACTACTGGTACTGGTCAAGGGTAGTCCATCCTGTACACTGGTACTGGTCAAGGGTAGACCATCCTGTACTACTGGTACTGGTCAAGGGTAGTCAGTCCTGTACTACTGGTACTGGTCAAGGGTAGTCCATCCTGTATCACTTGGTACTGTTCAAGGGTAGTCCCTCCTGTACTACTGGTACTGGTCAAGGGTAGTCCATCCTGTACTACTGGTACTGGTCAAGGGTAGGCCTCCTGTACTACTGGCATTGGTCAAGGGTAGTCAGTCCTGTACTACTGATACAACAAAGTATCCAAGCTCAATAGGTAAATTTTGCTGAGCTGGAGAACATCCTTTCCATGTTCCTCCAAACACTCTTCAACCTGGTCTTGAAGTTCAGTGACATGAATCCCCAGGTATAGGATTGAATGATCTACCAGGCTATATAGACCCCATCAGCAAGCTAAGCTGGTACTCTTCATGTTTCTTGTACTGTTTCTCTCCTTTGTATTGTTAGGAGAAGAAAGGTCCTCTGTTGGAATCAGAACAGCTACTAGTGCGAGGATTAGAGGAGAAATATATCAACTGATACATCATTCCACTGCTATTAATTTAACTGTACAGTACATCTAATAATTGTATATTAGTATTTACATGTATGTGACTGTGTTAACTTCTGTTATTTTTGCAGTAATATGACTGCAGTTTATGTTGATAATACATAAGTACAGAAACATTAATATAACTTAACATATATGGGCTAAAATGAAAATATGTATTTGATACAGATGTTGATATTGCAGTACTTATAGTGATACACATTTAATTGAGTAATAGACGAAGACCACAAAGTGCCATGGGTTATCTATTTTATAATTATGTTCCATCCTTTGATGGTTGCTTTCAAAGGCTGTTAATGTGATAATGATATCAATCAATGAAGTATTGTCACCTGACTGAACAGTTATTGCGTGATTCCAATTAATATTACATGATAGTTGATTGAATCTATGTACAGTACATAAGTTTCAAAATTAATGGAAAAACCCATGGTAACATTAGTTAAAAGAAATGAATTATTATTGCGCATTCTTATACAAATCTAAAATGTATTATATAATATAATACACACATTTGCAAATGAATAAACTATATATTAATATTAATAATCACACATGAAATAAAACAAAGTACAGTGATACGTATATTACTATTACATGGTATTATTAAGCATAATATATGTACATACACACCATGCAAAATTATACATAATACATGTATGCATATTATTTGCAATTGAAAAAGAAATAAATATAATCGTGCACATTAACTAAGATGTGATATGTATACATTATTTTAATGTGCCAAGCCTGCAGCTGCTCACTCTGTATTATTACATATTATAATAATTATTATGAACTTGCTTTTCATATTATGTGACATTTTGTAAGGGACATACGTACGTGATATTGGATTAATTGCCTATTACATTATGTATAATTTATGTAGATATTGGCATGATTATATACTAATATACCAGTTTAGTGATAAAGTGGCCAAAATATTAATTCAATTTTTGCATATAATTATTACCGTATATCCAGAAATATTGGCGTCATAAAATTTTGTGATTTGCCCAAAATCTGGCCCAATGCATTATTGGCAGAATTCAAATTTGGCGGTTTGCCAAAACAAGTGTTGATAACGTTAAAACGTAAGTGTTGATTGATGAATATTAATTTGGTGGTTATGTCCGTGACTGCCAAATTGCTAAATTTAAATCACCACCAATATTTTCGGATATACGGTATATGCTCTGGTAATTACTGAGTGTGTAGAGATACAATATCATTTAAGAATGTGATATGCATACATATTATCATATAGGTGGTGGGACCAGGCCGGGGAGGCATTGTTCCCCCCTACTTTTTAAGGAGCATGTAACATTACATAGGACACAGGAATCTATTACACATAATATTATACACGTACCCATATTATTAATATAATTTAGAATGAGCCTTGGTGTTATGAACATATGCATAGCATTTACTGAACACTGAAGTGAAGAAGTAGCTAGTATAATTTGGTGACTTAGTGTTCTGTACTGTACGTGCATTGGACCACCGCCCCCCTGAGATTTTTATGTTTCACCGCCACTGCATATTATGTTATACAATGTTTACCTACACAAGAACATGATAAGGATAAAATACAATTATCATGTAATCGAATTTCATGCAAAATTTATAATTGATCATGTTACATTGCAAAATAATATATTTTATTATTAGATGTATGATAATAGAGACAGATATTTATTGATTAGCTGCAGCATATTCCATCATAAAAATAAGTACAGGCAACATCCAATTATGTACATCTATTATTAAATAAATAAGAATTAGTAAAATAAAATTGATGGTGGATATTAGATAATGAATAAACATAATCAATTAATCACAACTCAAGGTTCCCCATACAGATGTATACTTGGTTTTGAGATACTCCTGAATTCCATATTTGGAGCCCTCACTACCCAATCCTGATTCCTTCCACCCACTGAACGGAGCCACTTCGGCTGATATAATCCCCTTGTTCACGCCCACCAGACCACTCTGCATTGCTTCGGCCACCCTCCACACTTGTTTGTAGTCATTAGAAAAGAAGTATCCTACACAACACACATGGAGGTAAGTGCATGTGCACACAAACACAATATCCCTAGCTTGATTATATAGTACAATACACAAAGACAGAATACATGTACGTACAGTACACTTAACTAATGTTACCACACTGTATATAAAATATATGCTATTATACATTATCACATCATTAGGTCATTTTTCATCATTTTTATGAAGGCCTAGCCTATAATTATGTAAAACAGGCCATTATCAACTGTATAATTATTATTATTATTATTCATTCACACAACCGACCATTGCGTGTATATATGTATACTAAAACATCCTACGCAGTTCATATTGCAGTTACCACAAATATGTAGTTCAATTTATGTATGAGATCTGGATGTGATGTCTCGTATAATACTAATGAAATGTGTACATGTACATACTTTCACTTTATACGTACATATTAATACCAATCAGCAACTGCATAATATATTCAACTTCTATATTACATGTTTTAGGGTACTAAAATGTGGAACCTGAGTCTACGTACGTCTACTGAGTCTATATAGCTAGTTCACGTCCACTTACAAACGACGCACAATTATAGATTCCTACTCACTCCAGTATCTGTGCATTCAATACATCTGCTATATTGCATGCAATAACTGAGTGTGGAAATCATGAGCAACATATATATTTTTAGGCAGTCATGTGGTTATTAGTATTATATTAATTATATTTATTTTAGTTAATTGTAAGGTATGTGTACATAATTTTATGCACAATGTATTTATTTAATTGTACAATAGGTGAATATATACATAATTTATGTGTATTTTATTATAAATATGTTTGCAATAATTATTGTAGTCATAATATTATTATTATATTACCATCACATAACATTTCTCCATTGTTTCTTGTTATCACATTTATAATAATTATAATAATAATTATAACAGTACATACTGTATATATTAATTAGATTCTATTGAAATAATAAAATATCAAATTTTGAAGAATCCACAATCCAGATAAATCGTTACCAATTTAAGAATGGCCGCTCTCCACATAATGTTAGAACTCAAGGTTCCCCATACAGACGTACTTGGTTTTAAGATACTCCTGAATTCCATATTTGGAGCCCTCACTACCCAATCCCGATTCTTTCCACCCACTGAACGGAGCCACTTCGGCTGATATAATCCCCTCGTTCACGCCCACCAGACCACTCTGCATTGCTTCGGCCACCCTCCACACTTGTTTGTAGTCATTAGAAAAGAAGTATCCTACACAACACACACAGAGATGATTGCAGTACATACAGTACACAGCATACTCATGAGAAGAACATATAGAACTGCATACATGTTGTACTGCACAATAATAACAAATGATTACATTGTATATGCATGCATGGGAGGAATTTTTCACAAATAAAATTGTGACGAATTTAGAATATGTATGTCTGTATTTCACGAGTCAGCATACTGTCAGATCATACCAAATTACATACACAAATAATGTATAATTAAAACCTCACGATTCTTCCTAGTAAATAGTATGTGCACAATAATCTATTGTTAATAATATCATGTACTCCAGGTCCTAAATATCAAAGTTAAAGTACTCCCCACCTGCAAGCACACACTCATACAGTATTGGGGTCAGAGTACAAGGTATTCAAACATTATACAGCCACTTAAATGAGGGGTTTACAACACACAGTCATACATATATACAGTACGTACATACGTATGTACAACAGCACTATACCAAGGATGTATTGTAGTGCACTGTGGTGTAGGCTTACCACATAGTCCATGTACTGTGTTGTTACATTGTTCCATTGCTTCCTCCTCTTCTCCAAATCTATTACACAACAAGAAATGAATGGAAGATCTGAATAACATCGGAAAACTCAATCAATGGTACAGTTATGTACATACGTTAGTATATACATACGTACATAGGTACACATAGTCCTTCTGGAAGATACAGAAATGTAGTTGATTACGGTTCACTGCAGCTAGTGCACAGTCAGACCACAGGTTGTCAGATTACACTCTCTTCCTTACACACACACACACACACACACACACACACACACACACGTACACGCACGCACGCATGCAAACACGCACACAAACACACACCAACCTGGTAATAGCTGCTACAGGTCCAAAAGTCTCCTCACAACTGACCAACATATTTTGCTTGACGTCAGTCAAAACAGTTGGTTGATAGAACCATTTTCCAACATCACTGGCTACATCTCCACCAACAACCACAGTAGCACCATTGTCACAAGCATTACGCATGTGACTGCAGACCTTGAGAGCACAGAACAAGAGTTTGGAGTTTAGTGACAACTAAAGACACATGCATGCACATAATAGTCCAGCTTAGTCAGAGAGGTAGCAACCAGTTTGAAAACAGAGTAGCCAGAGTGAGGTTATGCCTAGTAAGACTCCATACATACATACGTAGTATAAAGTGAGTAAATATACATATATATGCATACACATACATATGTATGAGTCTATTCAAAGACACCAGTACTCAGAAAAAGTTTGAATATGCAACTAAGGAAAGACATTACAATGCCTCTAATCAGTACTGCACCTGGTGGTAGTGTTGGAACATGCACCTGGTGATAGTTTTGGGACATGCACCTGGTGGTAGTGTTAGGACATGCACCTGGTGGTAGTGTTAGGACGTGCACCTGGTGGTAGTGTTAGGACGTGCACCTGGTGGTAGTGTTAGGACATGTACCTGGTGCTAGTGTTAGGACGTGCACCCGGTGGTAGTGTTAGGACGTGCACCTGGTGGTAGTGTTAGGACGTGCACCTGGTGGTAGTGTTAGGACGTGTACCTGGTGCTAGTGTTGGGATGTGCACCCGGTGGTAGTGTTGGGACATGCACCTGGTGGTAGTGTTGGGACATGCACCTGGTGGTAGTGTTAGGACGTGTACCTGGTGCTAGTGTTAGGACGTGCACCTGGTGGTAGTGTTGGGACGTGCACCTGGTGGTAGTGTTAGGACGTGCACCTGGTGCTAGTGTTGGGATGTGCACCTGGTGGTAGTGTTAGGACATGCACCTGGTGGTAGTGTTAGGACATGCACCTGGTGGTAGTGTTAGGACGTGTACCTGGTGCTAGTGTTAGGACGTGCACCCGGTGGTAGTGTTGGGACATGCACCTGGTGGTAGTGTTAGGACGTGCACCCGGTGGTAGTGTTAGGACATGCACCTGGTGGTAGTGTTGGGACGTGCACCTGGTGGTAGTGTTAGGACGTGCACCTGGTGCTAGTGTTGGGATGTGCACCTGGTGGTAGTGTTAGGACATGCACCTGGTGGTAGTGTTAGGACATGCACCTGGTGGTAGTGTTAGGACGTGCACCTGGTGGTAGTGTTAGGACGTGCACCTGGTGGTAGTGTTAGGACGTGCACCTGGTGGTAGTGTTAGGACGTACACCTGGTGGTAGTGTTAGGACGTGCACCCGGTGGTAGTGTTAGGACGTGCACCCGGTGGTAGTGTTAGGACGTGCACCCGGTGGTAGTGTTAGGACGTGCACCCGGTGGTAGTGTTGGGACGTGCACCTGGTGGTAGTGTTAGGACGTGCACCTGGTGCTAGTGTTGGGATGTGCACCTGGTGGTAGTGTTAGGACATGCACCTGGTGGTAGTGTTAGGACGTGCACCTGGTGGTAGAGTTAGGACGTGCACCTGGTGGTAGAGTTAGGACGTGCACCTGGTGGTAATGTTAGGATGTGCACCTGGTGGTATGTACGTACCTTGTCCACAGCCTTCTGGTTGATCAGAGGTCCTTGCTGTACTCCTTCAGTGAACCCTTCACCGACCTTCAGACCTCCAACAACTTTCACCAATTCTTCCACAAACTGGTCATGGATCTCATCTTGAACAAATATTCTATTGGGACACACACAGGTCTGTCCTGTGTTCCTGAACTTGGCAGCCACAGTGGACGCTACCGCCACTTTGATGTCAGCCGAGTTGAAGACTATCAGCGGTGCATTTCCCCCCAACTCCAAGGATACCTTCTTGATACCTTCAGCAGCAAGTTTCATAACAGTCTGCATACAAATATGGATAGGTAGATACGTAGGTATAATATTACAAGTGAAGTGCAAGAAGAATCATTACATCTAGGTCATAATAAAATTTGTACACACGTATGCACATACATACGCATAACACACACACACACACACACACACACACACCACACACACACACACACACACACACACTTTTCCAGCAGCAGTTGATCCTGTTAAGGAAATCTTGGCTACATCCGGACTAGTACACAAAGTGTGCCCAACTTCCTCCACCTGGTCTCTACTGCATGTGACCACATTGAACACTCCATCAGGCAAACCAGCTTCAGAAGCAAACTGCACATATACGTAGGTGGAATAATGAAACAGCATAGGGAGTGTTGTACATTCACATATGTATGCATATCCCCAAATATACTGATACCAGAGGACCCACCCTGATACTAGAGTACCAACATCTCTACTAGAGGACCCACCCTGATACTAGAGTACCAACATCTCTACTAGAGGACCCACCCTGATACTAGAGTACCAACATCAATACTAGAGGACCCACCCTGATACTAGAGTACCAACATCAATACTAGAGGACCCACCCTGATACTAGAGTACCAACATCAATACTAGAGGACCCACCCTGATACTAGAGTACCAACATCTCTACTAGAGGACCCACTCTGATACTAGAGTACCAACATCTCTACTAGAGGACCCACTCTGATAAGTACCAACATCTCTACTAGAGGACCCACCCTGATACTAGAGTACCAACATCTCTACTAGAGGACCCACTCTGATACTAGAGTACCAACATCTCTACTAGAGGACCCACTCTGATACTAGAGTACTTACACCAATACTAGAGGACCCACCCTGATTAGTACTAGAGTGACCAATACTAGAGGACCCACCCTGATACCAGAGTACTTACACCAATACTAGAGGACCCACTCTGATACCAGAGTACTTACACCAATACTAGAGGACCCACTCTGATTAGTACTAGAGTGACCAATACTAGAGGACCCACCCTGATACTAGAGTACTTACACCAATACTAGAGGACCCACACTAGGAATAATTTCAATAATGATAGTAAGCAGTACTGTACCTCTGCAATAGCAAGTGCTGAGAAGGGCGTCTCTTCGGAGGGCTTCACCACTGCCGTACAACCTGCAGCTAGAGCGGCAGCCGCTTTACGCAAGATCATCGCAATGGGAAAGTTCCACTATCGGACAAACAACCACTAGTGAACCAACCACAGTGACAGACGTACTGCTCCAACTCACAGGTGAGATGAGAGCACTGACTCCTACAGGTTGCTTCAGAACAAGCAGTCTCCTGTCCCCAGCTGTGGGAGGGATGACATCCCCGTAGACTCTCTTACCTTCTTCAGCAAACCACTCCAGAAAGGAAGCTCCATATGCTACTTCTCCACGTGATTCTGCAAGGGGTTTTCCCTGTGTTGGGAATTAAAGCATAGATACCCCAACACCTGGACTAACGCAACTGCATGGATTCATGTGTGTTGCACTGTAGATATTCGTTATGTCATCGACCTCACAATTTTGTTCTTAGTGTGAGAAAATGATGACGGCTAGTTCTTCTATGGGTATTCGATTCGCATCGAACGTTTTGTAGGAGAAACCAAATGAAAAGAAGTTTACCTACACCCACACTTTTGCAACAAGCATGAATCCATTACATTGATATTTATTGTTGTATGCTATGCCTAATTAAGCATGTAAATTCAGAAGTTTACAATCCAGGTGTTGGAGTATTTATGATTAAAGTATGCTTACGTGTAACTGTACATCAGTGTCACACAAGACGTTAATTTATGAGTTTAAGAAATGGACAGTGACTTACAAATTCACAGAAACTTTAATGGTACAATTCTATAGCTCAACACATCACCCTGTCTTCAGGACTATGGAAAGAGTACTTACTACGTACTTTGTAGCATGCACACAAACATGATTACCTCCTCCAGAGTAATGATCTTTGCCAATGCCTCGTTGTTCTTCAAGATTAGCTCCTTCCATTTTAGCAATACACCGGCTCTCTCCTACAGGAAATACGTCAAATAAATCCACATGCAATGTACATCGAATACAGCCTCACTAATAAGAGTTTGCGCTTCTTGTCCACTCACCTTGGGAACCATAGAACTCCACTGCTTCATGGCTCCTTTGGCTTCGTGTACCGCCAGTTTCACGTCTTGAGGGGACATGTTTGCTACTTCGGAGATGAGCTCTTGGTTGGCTGGGTTGAGAACGGGGTAGGTCCGACCACTGGACGAGGGGACCCAACCTCCTCCAATAAAACCCTTATTCTTCAATAAGTAAGAGCGGGCTATTTCTGGAACCCCTCTACCCAAACTTATCATCTTCGCTGCTGACATATTGTCACTGCTCACATAATAATATTACACAAGCAATAGAAGAAACATACAAAAAGACACTATAAAGTCGGAGCAGGTCTACTTGTCCTAATGGATTGCTCGTGACTGCACGTGACCTTTAAACGCCGTGGGCGTATACATAGTTTGTTGACGAATGATGGTTCATTTCGCGGGAAAACAATTCTGAAAGAATTTGCTTGATGCGTGTCTTCTTCTCCTCTAATGCCAGCTGTAAATTCCTCGTTAATGGACGTATTTGAGAGATTTCATGTTAGCGTCGATTCGGTTGAGAGAATCTCGATAAGGCTGTTGAGTGTGGCCTTATAGGTCGCAGAGTATCTATTCGGAAACCAACGGAATGAGCAAGCATGATGTGAGCATCATAGCCAATGTACAACGCGCGTGTGTATGGCGAGATGTGTAGGTAACTATAACAATAAGAATGTGCATCATAGCCACTGTACAACACGTGTGTGTATGGTGTCTCAAGTGTAGTTGCCTACGCTAACTGCAACATGGACAATGAGGGTGAATGCTATGACCACTTTAACGTGTATACTTGAGATCATGTATGTATGAGTGATTTGATACAGCACACACATGTTCAACATGAACACATTCAATTGAGGAGCTTCCCATGTGAATGTCATTTCTGTTCTGACAAGTCACCTCATGATTGCCTGATCACCTCATGATCGCAGTGCTGGGCTTATTTTGGGATGTATTGAGAAAACCCCTACCCATGTCCCTGCTAGTACCCTTGCGTTGGAATCCGTCAAAAACAAATGTATCATTGTTATGTGGCTCAAATGGCTTCTTTGGTGTGAATGGTGAGGTAAAGATGTCCCCATTACCAGGGTGGGTCAATCCTCCTACAACTCCCCATTACCAGGGTGGGTCAATCCTCCTACAACTCCCCATTACCAGGGTGGGTCAATCCTCCTACAACTCCCCATTACCAGAGTGGGTCATTCCTCCATCAACTCCCCATTACCAGAGTGGGTCAATCCTCCTACAACTCTCCATTACCAGGGTGGGTCAATCCTCCTACAACTCCCCATTACCAGGGTGGGTCAATCCTCCTACAACTCCCCATTACCAGGGTGGGTCAATCCTCCTACAACTCCCCATTACCAGGGTGGGTCAATCCTCCTACAACTCCCCATTACCAGGGTGGGTCAATCCTCCTACAACTCCCCATTACCAGGGTGGGTCAATCCTCCTACAACTCCCCATTACCAGGGTGGGTCAATCCTCCTACAACTCCCCATTACCAGGGTGGGTCAATCCTCCATCAACTCCCCATTACCAGAGTGGGTCATTCCTCCATCAACTCCCCATTACCAGAGTGGGTCATTCCTCCTACAACTCCCCATTACCAGGGTGGGTCAATCCTCCTACAACTCCCCATTACCAGGGTGGGTCATTCCTCCTACAACTCCCCATTACCAGGGTGGGTCAATCCTCCTACAACTCCCCATTACCAGGGTGGGTCAATCCTCCTACAACTCCCCATTACCAGGGTGGGTCAATCCTCCTACAACTCCCCATTACCAGGGTGTGTCATTCCTCCATCAACTCCCCATTACCAGGGTGGGTCATTCCTCCTACAACTCCCCATTACCAGGGTGGGTCATTCCTCCTACAACTCCCCATTACCAGGGTGGGTCATTCCTCCTACAACTCCCCTTTACCAGGGTGTGTCATTCCTCCATCAACTCCCCATTACCAGGGTGGGTCATTCCTCCTACAACTCCCCATTACCAGGGTGGGTCAATCCTCCTACAACTCCCCATTACCAGGGTGGGTCAATCCTCCTACAACTCCCCATTACCAGGGTGGGTCATTCCTCCTACAACTCCCCATCACCAGGGTGGGTCATTCCTCCATCAACTCCCCATCACCCGGGGTGTGTCAATCCGCCTACAACTCCCCATTACCAGGGTGGGTCATTCCTCCTACAACTCCCCATTACCAGGGTGGGTCAATCCTCCTACAACTCCCCACTATCAGGGTGTGTCAATCCGCCTACAACTCCCCATTACCAGGATGGGTCAATCCTTATACATACATGATAGCAATGTTGCTGCAGTCCACAGGTAGTGTTTATCATCATATTATTTATACGTATGTATTGTACACAATATTGGAGGGGAAGTGATACTGGCTCACAGTACTGAGAGTACTGAGGTCTCCTACTTTTTTGAAACTTTTTAAATGAATTTATTCTGTATGTATGTACGTACATGTGTATGTGTGCATCTCATGCTAGTGGAGCCATACTTATGTATGTACATAAATATTGTCTGTGTGTGTCTATGTATATACATACGTATATGTGTATGTGTGAGTATGCGTGTGTGTGCACATGCATGTGTGTGTGTGTGAGTGTGTGTGTGTGTGTGTGCGTGCGTGTGTGTGTGTGTGTGTGTGTGTGCGTGTGTGTGTGTATGTGTGTGTGTGTATGTGTGTGTTGTATGTGTGTTGTGTGTGTGTGTGTGTGTGTGTGTGTGTGTGTGTGTGTGTGTTTGTGTGCTGTGTGTGTGTGTGTGTGTGTGTGTGTGTGTGTGTGTGTGTGTGTGTGTGTGTGTATGTGCATGTGTGTGTGTGTGTGTGGTTTATGCATGCATCAATGCAGAGGTTTAACTAATTACATGTGATTTTAGTGCAGTAATGAGTATTTGACCATTACACTTTGACTTACATACTCATCTTTGGTAATTATACCTGTGTGGCTGAATTATTTTAATTACACCATGTACCCATCATAAATGCCATACGTACATGCATTCTATCAGTACATCGCAAGGAATGTGTATTCGGGTGTATGTACTTACCACTTCAGAGGCTGAAATGAGTTGTCGAGAGAGTTCACTGTAATCCAAGCCCTGTACTTCAGCACTTATCTCCAGACTAGACTACTTTTGGGGATTCATCATTGCTGCATGTGTACATGCCTTATAAGGCAATAGCAAAGTGTCATGAAGAGAAACATGTACATAGGTGCATACATCTTCACCTTAGATGATGCTGCCTCGTATTCCACAGAACTTTGGTTGATTACTTTGTTTCGAATCCAGCATTACCGTCAAATCTTTGGCATTTCTGATTTTGATTCAATGTGACAGCCCATTGACCACACACCTAAGTACAAGTGCATGTACTACTCCTTTTTTGTATATCTACATACCTGGCATCCCATTTACATTTTTCTGCTTCCTTATTGTATAATATCACAAGTAGTACACATATATCTCCCACTTCAGCTAAGATGATAACTACATTACAAACCACATATAGTGCATATCTTAACTTCCGTGGTATACCAGGTTATCAGATCAGTGGACTCTGTGTGATGGAAGCCTCCTTGAACAAGATTGTCATGCCTTACTTTTCCCTTTTCCCTCAGGCCATCTGGTTATCTCTCCCACAGGCATTCCACTGATAGGTAATGTGATCAGGGGATGATGTCGATCGTGATCGCTACTTTCCTCATCATTTTTATACACGTACGTATGTACATGTACGTATGTGTACATGTTTGTACATGTATGCGTATTTGTATGTGTATGCGTATCTATACATACGTATGTAGGTACATGTACATACGTAATGTATGTGTAGGTGTGTGTACATACAAGTGTTTGTACATGTGTACGTGTACTTATGTATTTATACTTGCATCTGTACATACATGTAAATACGTGTATGCACTACGTATACGGATGTACGTACATGCATACATTAGTGCTAGGTAAAGTGTGCAGTATAGTATTGTCTGAACACACAGCCGATGCAAGGTAAGAACTCCATCATAGATACATACGTAGGTGTACTGTATGTACATTCCCAACCCCTCCACCCTGATTCACCACTATCTTTTGTTGCTGTGTTATTACAACCACGCCTATGTAAGTGTGATTACAACTGTATGCAAGTGCATAGGAGTCTTCATACCTGTATATATGTATGTAATAGACAATATTTCTGAATGGTAAAAGTTGGCAGTTGTTCTAATGTTCACAATGAACCGTAGAAGACAGAGCAGCTAATAACATTCCGAGGGACATTTGTATGAGGTTTTAGTTTTGGAATTTTTCACAATTCAACCGGAATTACAGTTGATTTGTATTAGGATTGGCATTTTTTTTCGCATGTACAGTACAGTACATGTACGTATATGTACGTACACTTATATTTGGGAGATTGTGTACATTAGCTAAATTGAATCACACAAGGAATCTGTATTCCAGCAAAATCACAAATCTTTTCTCATGAAAAACCTTCCAGCTACAGTGTACGTATGTGCATATGTACATATTTATAAAGTATTTCGATATTTTATTAATAGAGGAAGTGAAATATTGTAATTATTGTAATATTATGTGTGCTTGTGCATAATTGCATCCTTTTTCTATAAGGTAATGTTGGCTGTGTATGTGATAGTTATAGCAACTCTTACAACATATGGATATGGAATCTTATTTAACGTGGGTGAGCTTTTAGCCCTAGTGGCTACTATACTGGGCACCCACCAAAAAAGAACATACTAAGTTCAGTAACTTAACTCAAGTGTATATTTGATTAAAATTGATATTAATGGCTGTTACTATTCGTCCTTGCAATTTACTATTCGTCCGTCCAATGTATGCAAATATAGCATACATTTGATTATTGTATCTTCTTCTGGTTAGTTTGTGTTTCACCTTTATTGGAATGTAACCTTATTGATTTTTTCCCATGTCTATTCTCAATGACGGTCAAGATTTGAAATGGAAATATTGATGACAACGACAACGATGATGATGATGATGATGATGATGATGATGATGATGATGATGATGGACCTCGTGGCATAATGTATGTACGTATATCCTTTTCCAACTAACTGATAATTATGAACAGCTAATATTATTACTATATAAATATTAACTATCAATCTGATATTACGTATTGTTATATCACTCAGTATTGGATGGTTATCAAGGAATTTGAAAGTAGTAATACGTATACGGATTTGTGTGTGGACGTACGTACATACAGTACATACCTTACAGTTATGCAGCAACTCCAATTCTCTACTGGGTGCAAACAATGCTAATAGTTGGTGTAAACCACAAGACTCATCGCCAGTCAAAGAGGCATTTTTTAATATCAATACCAATATCAAACTGATACTGTAATATCAGTACCGATACTCTGATATCAGTAATGATATGGATATTCATCTGATTACTACCACAGTGTTTCTAAATATAGACAGTCATGTGCATGTGCAAGGGGGCTCCTTGGGTAGCTTCCTCATTCTTTTTATATCCTTTTCCCTTCAGCTGTGTCCCATTCCGCGGCACATGGGATGACTGTGATCAGGAGATAAGTCGGACCAGGTGGTTCCCTTTCGCTGACCTCGAATACCATCTCTGCTGGGTCAACATACTTGTGTGTATTAAGTGGCTAGAACACACTAAGTGTACATATTTGTGGACATGCATGCTATGTGCTATGCTGTAACTTGGAGTACATATGTAGGTAGTTCAGAAATGCCCCTCCCCTCACCGCTATAGCTGACTTTGTGGACTCCACTAACCTCCACTGGATGTCTTACACATAAATAGAACCAAATTACTGTATTTCTTGTTCCCAAAAGCTGAACAAATTTCAATCTTATGGGTTTAAGTAAACATGTGTACACCACTGCCTGTGTGTACAAGATATCCCCCAAATTGGAGAAGATCCGCTGTCCACCTGCCAATTCACCACATGACCCATGTACAGTGTGAATGTGTTCAAGGTACGTTGTATACTACTTACAGTACATACGTTTGTACGTACAATGTATTAATAGTGCGTACATTATAATTAACACTGTACAATACGTATATACACTCATAAGACTAATGTATTGGGTAACTAACTGGAACATAGTAATTCCATGCTATATTAATTGTAATCATAATAATTATGTTAAGTAAAACAACATGTAATATAATAATATTATGTTGATTTGTGAGGAAAAGGTAAACCATGGTACTTTTGTATGTAGTTTCATGCTACTTGTACCATGCTGTAGTGAAATGGTTCATCTAGAATAAAGATGATGGGTGATACATGGTACATTGTACATAGACTTCTTCTCACTCTGAGTTCGTGCACATTTACTGAATTGTAAGCGTTTCCTTTGTCATTCCCAACTGTGAAGGGAAATCTATGAGAATTTGTCCACACATTCTTCTCATCGAAAGTAGAATTTAAAGTATGCTGAAATTTACTCTTTATGGAATGATCGATGTTTTTGCAGTTTTTAATTGCATTCTTACATACATACATACATATATGTACACATGTTTATCTCTGTGTGTCTGTCCCTCACTCACTCACTCACTCCCCTCCTTCCCTCACTCCCTCCCTCACTCACTCACTCACTCCCCTCACTCACTCACTCCCTCACTCACTCCCCTCACTCACTCACTCACTCACTCACTCCCTCCTTCACTCACGCACTCCCTCACTCACTACCTCCATTCCTCACTCCCTCCCTCACAGTATAGCTAAAACAACCGTATCCAAACTATAGACCTATGTATAATATAACACTGAAATTGTTGAAAGAGCACAGACACACAAAGATACATGGACAAATAGACAAAAGAGCTCAATGGGCAGCTCATCCCAACTGGTTCGCTTACACCGGATATTGTAAGTGTTGTTCTGTTTCAGGTTATGTTGAGAGTAGTTGTGGCTTACGTACGTACACTGTGAGAACTACTTCAAGTATTGTTTTGAACACTAGACTCTTTTCCTTTTTACCATGTAGAAGGCTCCAGTGTCCTCAGCATTTGGAGCTAGCTGGTGTCCGAAGCCTCCCTTCTGCACCTCCACTTCGGATCCGCACACATACAGCTGACACAACATCAACCAGCCATCCATGTACTGTATATCTTTACTTGGTATTACTATCTCGGTGTCAGCTATGTACACAATGCTTCTCCGAGCACATGTAAATATTTTTGAATATGTGAAGGATTTACAGATGTGCCTGTGTGTGTAGTCCTGAAGTAGCACCCATGTGATGCACGCACGTCTCCCACACTCCCACACTATTGTATGGTGTAAAGAAATGCTAGGAATGTGTGCGCTAGTAAGAAATCAACAGTGTAGGAAATAATAACATGTCCTGTATGTATTATGCTGTGGATAAATTTTGGGTTCCTATCATGTATCTTCATCTAAAGACTAATACAAAGAAGCAAATGTATACGTAGTCACTACAGCAGAGCCCAGATAGATCTGGGTTAACTGATCATGAATACAGTACAACTTGTTTAGTGGGTACCCTGGTTTGTACATACTCCTGGTTAGTGTCCACTCATTCACTAGCTCATGTACACTCTGTCAAACAGCACTGTTAGTAAGTGCCTCTGATAAGCAGTGCAGATTTGGGTAGCCTTGTAATGTACATACTTGCGTATTAGCACTAGTGGACCAAGTGAGCTAGGGACTGAGTGAAGTGCATGTATTAACAAGAGTCTGTACTAACCATACATACACATATTCAATATATGTATGTACATGTATGTATGAGCTTGTGTTTAACAAATAAATTTGCATTTTTTTATATTTACTGTACCTGTGTGATCCATATAATTTGTGGTGGTTACATACTGTTATTACATACATACATATATTATGTACACTTTCCATTCTTCAGTGGTTCCATATTTGTACGTATGAGATGGGATCTTACATTGTTACAATAATTGTAGCATGATTTGTTCAAATTATAGCTTGTTATATGAATTAATCGTGCATTGTGAGGATTAAGAATGCATAAATGGCAATAAATCTGACAGCATTCAGCTGTGACGATGACATAATGATCTCTGGATGTGTGTTACCTGGGAAGCCATTTTTTCTAAATTCCTTGAAGCCAAACGAATGCTGACAGCAGCAATCACAGGAATGACTGCTGTAGACTTAAGGATTCACTCAGGAGCTCCAGGTCCAGTTCTTATATAAACACTGGCAGTTGGCTGGCAGTGTAGAACTAAAAGTGATTCTATGACATTGTACAGTTGATTTTGTCTACTGTGTGTGCAGTCTTTCTACTAATGCCTGAGGGTGACTGTAAAGCCAGTCTTTTTCAGAGGGCTGTCAACTCTGCCTTAAGTACAAGGATGAGAGGCTACCTGTTTCTTTTGCTCCTCCTGGTTACAACTTGTCCTCCATTGGGATGCAGTCAGAACAGCTTTCCATCTCAGACCCTGGTAGCACCTGAGAGACCAGTGAGTTACAACTAAGAATTGGGTTGAACCTGTTGGAAGGAAGTTAACAGGTCTTTTGTGTGTTTGTGTGTCTCTGTGTGCTCTTGTGTGTCTATGTGTCTATGTGTCTGTGTCTGTGTCTGTGTGTGTCTCTCTCTCTCTGTGTGTGTGCTTGTGTGTTGTATGTGTGTGTGTGTGTGTGTGTGTGTGTGTGTGTGTGTGTGTGTGTGTGCGTGTGTCTGATCTGACAATCGGTGGTCTGACTGTACATTAGCTGCAGCGAACCAGCTATAATGAACTAAAACACAAGTTCAGGACCGGCAGAGATACGTTTAACACTAGTTCTCCCGAAGGGCTGACTTACTGTACCTTTCCAAATCCATAGAATCCATCTCCAATAGACCCCAGTATCATCTCCTCCACCTATGTACATAAGCCCCTTTCTACAGACAAATACTGTGTAACATAATGAGGTTATTACCAGTGGTTATGGTATTGTGCACATCTCAACTGTACCTGGTTACCGCTTCTCCTCTGAAGTGTGACCAGCATTGTAACTGTATATGATTGCTTATATTGACTTACCCCAAGTGACGCGCATATTGTAATGTTCTTGTCTGCACACTGTATTCAGGTCCTCAGCAGAGTTCAGCCCAAAACAGGCACTCTGGGATGGCAGCCGATTAGGATAAAGACGTCGTTCGATCATACCGTTGAGAGGTGAGAGGGAGTGAATTCTACAGTTTAGGATTGCGTGGCATCTCTGGGGGAGAAACATGGGGGGTAGCAAACGATTACCTCGCTGGCTGGGCTATTTATTCCCGTAAATGAAGTATAATTTGATAATTGGGCTCATTTAAACTGTATACGGTGACTATCTTCTATCCTGGACCGAAGTAAGGTGTAGAGTTGTTACATTCCAGAAGTACATACATAGGACTGTTGAAGCATGGAGATTATAAATATTTGCTACTGGAATTAGCTCATGTGTGGTGTGACTGACTTTGTTACCTGTTCCGATGTTGAAACATGGACACTTGTTGTGATCAAATTACAGTCAAAGTTGCTTGAAGGACACACCAAAACTGTACTTCTTGTCAGTGGTACTTACATACTATCAGTACTGGTTAACATAGTGTACATGAGCTAGGGACTGAGGGAAGTGTACTCACTAACCAGGAGATTGTACTAACCAGGGTACAAACTAAGCAAGTTGCACTGTATTTGGGTGGGACCCTTGACAGAGGGGAGGGGGGTAACTGTTGCCGTACGGCCACTTCTAGGAATGAAGAGGTGGGTAAATATTGCCGCCTATGTACGTACAGTCACGTCTAGGAATGAGGAGGCGTAGACATACGTAGCATCCCCTGCGTCTCCTCATCCTGAGACCTACTGTGAGGTGAATTCATATGGACTCTGGAGGACAATGAAAAAATCCTTTCCCAGTTATCGTTACAGCCTACCTCGTGGAGGCGGGAGTGGAATGTATTGTTAATTTTATTCTGATTATGCCCACCCACAAGTAATTGTAGGAGATGCACATACATAAGTATGGATTGTGTATGGGCCGTTGGCAGATCTTCAAGATTTACGTTTTTGTGTACAATATAAGTTAGTAGTGCTTATACAGTATTAATTGGTAATACAGTACAACTTGCTTAGTACCTAAGTAGGTACCTACCGAGTGAGTTTGATAAGAAGTACAGATTTGGTGTGTTCTTCAAGGTACTTACGTAGCACGTTTGAGGACGCATGTAAACGCAGTATAAATATGCATTGTACATAACGTTGTATACAGTATACAGTAAATTTGTAGTTTATAATTGCAGTATAAACATGTAGTGCACAGTATAAATTTAATATTCATGTAGAATTAATACAGTAATACTGCTGTATCTCAGTAATATGTGTATGTACAGCAATATTCTTGTATGTATGTACTGTGTAAATATGGAGTCCACACGTTTGTAAAATTAATTGACACATTAGGATACTGACATGTGTACTGTATATACGTACTTACTGTATGTCATCACCAGTACATCAGGCTACATGTCTGTGTATTCATAACATAACATGTAATATCATTGATCAGGATACATACATGCATACTGTACACATGTACGTATGTACATACTCATAACATCACTGGTGCATTCGGATATACAAGACATACATACATATATATATATACATACATACATACATACATACATACATACATACATATATATTCATATGTACGTACAAGTTCATACTTACCAATGACATGCTGTCTCTTTGACATTCCAGTTGTGCATACAACCCAATGCCATGCATCATGTTCAGCTACATATTGCTGGTATTCAAGTACACATTCTCTGTGAATACCGCACACTCTACTGTATGTACATTTTAAATCAGCACATACATACATACATACGGTACATAAGGTTTTGTTATGCATGTATTATAATGTACATAAGTACAGTATTCGTATATGTACTTATGTACATGTTTTTACATGTACCTACCTACCTACATATGATCATGCTTGTAAATATAATATTATACTTATGTACATATTTACATACATATGTGCATATGTGAATTATACCGGTGTGTACGTATGTATGTTTGTGTGTGCTGCAGGTGTATGCATGCTTGTTGTAGCCTTCGGGTTTCCATGTCTCATGTTACGTACCTAGAAAATAACAGGTGAAACACAATATGTACCTGTTTCCGCTTAACGAGAAACACACATATCATGTGTTAGCATGTTATTGGCACTAATGCTGACTTCAGCCTCCTAAATATGTGTGCACTGAAGCCTCGTGTATTGAAGGTGATATTTCTGTAACAATTACCTAATTTCATGGTTCACTTGGTTTGTTTCTGTAGGTTGCCTGAAAGCCAACAACAGCTCCTAAAGGTGAGAGGCTTGTTATGTGCACCTGTTCGTGACTACCTGGTAGGGAGCCAGCAAAATGCAACACATCCATTAGCTGAAATTTATTATTTTGAGTGAAGTTTGCACCCAAATGAACAGATTTCAATCTCTATCAGCCATATCTACTTATGTACATAATATATGTGTAATATCCATGTATATATTATACATAGTGTGTGTGTGTGTGTGTGTGTGTGTGTGTGTGTGTCCTGTGTATGTGTGGGTCCTCTGTGTCCATGTGTGTGTTGTGTGCATGTGTGCATGTACATGCATGCATCTGCATACCTTATTTATGTATATACAGTATGCATGCATACCTTATACAGTACGTACATACATACATTGTGCATAGGTGCAAATTTGGCATATGGTATGTACTTTAGATACATATTTAGATAGGTTTCTGAAATTACATACAAGTATTCTGTTTGTGTTGGTGGCTGTTTTTGACCAGGCTGTGATCAAATCAGTTCTGTTGTGTTCATATTGATCTGCCTCCTTTATAAGCACATCACACCATTCAGCATGATTGTAGTGTGTACCAGGAGCTAATGTGAGACCTTTCGATGCATAATTGACCTCCTATCCACACCTTGTGAACGTAGTGTACTGTGCGTACTGTATGTTGTGTGAGGGGCATACTGACCAATGAACTCATACGTATGCATGTATGTATACACAGTATGTGTCAATCAGGGTTCCTTCTTAGGGTAGGGGTACTGGAGATGAGGAGGACATTAGTCCCCTTTAGTTTTGGGAATGTTCCTCTGCCCCCCTTGGAAGCCTCTGCCTTTGAATATACGTACAGTGGAACCTGGGTTAAACACCACCTTTTCACAAATACCACCTATTCTAAGTGACCACTCTTGAACTATCGGAAACATAATCTCAAATATACTTATACACCTCGATATGAAGACCACCTGACTATAATGTTCTACAAATACCACCTGTCCTAAGTGGCCCCTCTTGAACTATCCAATACATAGTCTCAAATACACTGATACACCTCGATATGAAGACCACCTGACTATGATGTTCTACAAAGACCACCTGTCCTAAGTGGCCCCTCTTGAACTATCCAATACATAGTCTCAAGTACACTAATACTCTACCTGAAGACCACCTGTCTACAGAGACCACATTTCCTTGGTCCCCTGGATGGTCTTCATACCCACATGTCCCACTGTAGCTACAGTGTTGTTCAAATCGTGTTCTCACATACACCAACCTTTTCACAGCCATACATTTGACCCATCTTCACAACTTTCTCGAACAAACCCTGATTGTACTGTACGTACGTCAATACAGTGTGTATGTGCAGTAGGCTGTACAGTGTAACTCCAGAATGTGCAGACTGAGTGAGCTACACATTGGTGCTCTCCATGTACACACAAAACAACACATGATACTCTGTGTGGAAGGGAGAGCAGTTGTAGCCTGTTTGATGTTGTGAGGTTTTGTAATTGAGTAGTGGTCAAAATATGGACAAACAGGGTATCAATGGAATCACGCTTCACCAGAGGTATGGTTTAAGAGGGCTTCACTGAACATAATATGTCTACTGTTCTGTATGGTGTATACGCAATTTCACCTCGATGTATACATACGTATATGACACACACGTGTGCATGCATGAAGACATTTATACATTTACGTGTGTACGTACGTATGTAGATAATCCACCTTTACAATTGATCTACATCTATTGTCCTGACCAGTACTTCTATTCAACAATTCATTTTTGAGTTGTGACCATGCAATGAAGCCTGGGAAAGTTTGTGAGGTGACTGAGTGATGGCTTTGTGCCATTGATGGTCTCATTCACTGGTTTCAACCTGGGGCCATAGAGATAAGGATGTAAGTCTCTTATTGCTGATACACTGTACTGGCTTCAAACAGAGATGCCCTTGATATGGATTTTAATTAGGCATAATGAGGACAGAGGTGGGGGCGTCTAGAATGTCTCGGGGGTAGAGGAAGATTGTGAAAATATGTGTGCTTCCTATAATGTGTGTGTGCAGATGTGGGTCTACATTGTGGTGATGAGTCCCGTGTATGTACATACGTACGTATGTATATGTACAGGACGTATGAGTCTACGCAGAAATACTTTATATCGCATTGTTGATAATCATGTACGTACATGTACTACACACTTCACCACCACACATGTCACCATCACACACTTCACCACCACACATGTCACCATCACACACGTCACCACCACACATCACCATCACACACATCACCATCACACATGTCACCATCACACACTTCACCACCACATGTCACCATCACACACGTCACCATCATACATGTCACCATCCCACACACATCATCAAACACTTCATCATCCCACACTCATCATCAAACACTTCACCATCACACATTTCACCATCACACCCTGTACCATCACACTCCACCTGCACGGTACCAGCTATATATTATGCAGCACATGGTTCCCACATATAGTATGAACTTGGACATGTATGTATGACATACACTGTACATCACTTGAACTGCTCCTCTGTTCCCTTTCAGTGTGTGCTTGTTTCCTCGGCCGTGAACTGGATCATGAATACCATTAAAGTGCACCGGTTGGACTCACCAATATTCTTTGAAAGGTTAGTCCCACCTGACTCGAGTACAGTCATGGCTGCATGCAGCCAGATTGTGTGTATGTGTGTGTAGATTACCGTAGATCCTAAGATCAGCACCTTTTATTAACTGCAACTGTATGTACGTACATGTACGTAGGTAGGTATGTATGTAAGCATACTGTATATGTAGCTTTGTGTGGAGGTCATATGCAGGTTCACAGATAGAATGTCTATCCTACGTATTTGTATGTACATACATATGTACATATATGAAATGTATGTACAAATGTGCACACATATAGACTATTTTTCCTATGTGTTCATACATACGTATGTGCAGTACACACTGTACAAGCACAAATATTTAAAGCGTACGTACGTACATGCATGATTACTTCAAAGTGTGTGCAGTACATGAACAAAGAGTATTCAACCAACATTTGACAGTGTAGGGATCATATACTCACAGACACACACACTGTCACACTCACTGTGAGGTAGATGTCTCCACAACATCATTACATTCCTGGATGGTCGTCATAGGGCCATTCTGGGGAGTGATGACATGACATTATCCAACCAATCCACATATTAATTACAACACCCACACTCAGAGATTGCCTCAGTGCGACGTCATTCTGACAAAGTGTCTTCAGAATGTGGAGATCTTACATGTGTACTGATAATACCAGGTGTTACTGGTTATGTGTGTACAATGGGAGGGATGACTGAGGTGACTGTATGTGATCGTGAGTGTGTGAGTGTGTGAGTGAGAGGGTGTGTGTAAGCATGAGGGTGTGAATGGGAGGTGTGTGCCAATGTGCGAGTGAGTGTGAAAAGGAGTGTGTGTGTGTGTGTAAGTGGGAGTGTGAGTGTGTGAACAGGAGAGTTGGAGGATGTGAGTGGGAGGGTGTGAATGGGGAAGTGGGAGTGTGTGAGTGGGAGTAAGGAGTGTGTAATTGAGAATGTGTGAACGGGGGAGTGGGAGTGTGTGTAAGTAGGAATGTGTAAGCAGGAATGTATGTGTGGGAGTGCACATATAATGGTTGGTGTGTACACAGGAGTCCGTGGGAGGGTTTCACTTAGCACCTGATTCCAATTACCTTGTGGTTAATTTTATCTGTGCGGTAAGGATTTTTCATGAATAAAGACCAATGGCACTATTAATTAAATAGCATGTCTAAACTGATGTATGACCACATCAAAGGATTTATCACATCTGTATATTTCATAGAGATCTATATCGCCCTATCTTTTAGTATGGTGGGAAAATGCAGATACGTGTCATTTTCTAACACAGAAACTACTGGTTAACCTCCAAAAAGTATCCATAGTATTCAAATAGTTTTCAGTCACTTGGAATCTTCAGAGCTCTTAGCATCTGTTTAGATGCAGCATAACCTCCCTCCTCGTTGTACGATATTCACATATGGAGACGCTTAAAAGGATCAGTTTAGAAGCCGATTATAACCTATACATTCATGCCTTTTATATAATGCATGCAGTAGTGCACGTACACATACGTACATAGGTTCTGTATGTATTATGTACAGTACGTACTCTTCATACATTATATATGTACATAATATTTTGTACTGTGCATCAGATCCCAAACCAACGATCAGTTCAGTAAACACATACGTACATACGCACGCTTACACTTTTAATTCAGTATAATACACTCAGGTACGTACTTTCCTACATGTATTGTGTGTGCATTCTCGAGTTCTGATAAGATATGTACCTACTCTGCATACATATACGTTGAATACTTGTCACATGCCTGTTATTACATACGTATAATATGTGTATACAATAATTGTACCTACATACATAATATGTACAGTTCATATGTACATACATATACAGTTTATGTTATATGATATGTACTTAACTCTTCCAGTCTCGCTTCTTGACACCACAGGAAGTGCCAGTCCTATTTCCAGTACATAGTGAGAGAGCAGTACTACTGCAGTGGAGGGTGCTCGGCACAGACCAAGTGTGGCCCCAGTGTCATACCACTGGAACACCTGAACGTACGTGAGCATTGATATGCTACAGACGGTGCTACCATTCAATGTTGATATGTACGTATGTCTGTACAGTCATACATATGTTTCAATACAATAACAACTTACCTCATGACTTGCCAGCACATCGCTCAACAATTTAGTCAACACCTAACCTCCACACCTCCACACCTCACCTACACACTTCACCTCCACATTTCACCTCCACACCTCAACTAACACCTCTCCATAGCACTTCACCTCCACACCTCACCTCCACACCTAGCTCCACACCTCACCTACACACCTCACCTACACACCTCACCTATACACCACCTCCACACTTCACCTCCACACCTCACCCAACACCTCTCCCCACATTTACACACAGGGATGTCGAGCTTGCTCGAGTAATGGAAAGTGCAAACAGAGTCCAACTTACATAAAAGCTGGTGTGCCTGAAGCTGACTTTGTTCTGTATGTCTCAGTATCAAGTGACCCATATTGTAAGTCTGTATGCATACACAAGTACACACGTACGTATGTACTAAATAAAGATGGGAATCGGTTGTAATTTTCAAATCGATTATCAGTGCACAGTTATTGATTGACGAATTAGTTAACCACCGGAAGTAATTAAGTGGGCATAACTGATAAACACACCTATTTTATTAGGTCGAGCAGTAGTCACCCAATGACTTGATGTTGAGTCTGGAGAGTCCTTCCACTTTTCCAGTACTCTCAGTGAACTACATCAAGCTCACTGAGTGAACGTTGGGGTGGTAATGTAGGTGGCTTCTTGTTACACTCCCTCGATCACTTACTGTGGTTAATTGATTTGCTTACACAACTAATAGTAATCATATTTGAGATGAAAATAGATTGATCAATTTATTTGATTGGCCCAGCACTAGTACTAACATACAATGTATTGTATACTATATTGTATACCTATGTATGTAGTTGCACATAGAGTATATTCACATATACAGTACGGTCCATAAAATGGTAACGGTTACGGATAAAAGTTACCAGTTAAACCGAAAACCAGTATTACAGTATATGTATATACATACGTACGTACGTACATGCACTAGTCCAATACATATTGTACATATAATATTATGTTCATACCAGACCATTCACTGGCCATAGGATCAGGTGTACATCCCTAACTATGTGCAAACTGCAATGAATACTATATATTTGTTCACTCATGTGTCACTTCGTAGTGTGTCACTTCCATACTAATTTGGGTCATTGTATGGTACGTGTTTGTTTGACTGTATGCAGGTCGGGGCATTGCACATGGTGGTTACTGTCAACAAGATTCTCTTGGAAGGTTTGTGTGTGTGTGTGTGTGTGTGTGTGTGTGTGTGTGTGTGTGTGTGTGTGTGTGTGTGTGTGTGTGTGTGTGTGTGTACATGTACGTATGTGCATGTATATGTGTTGTGTATGCAGTATGTACGTATGTGTCTGTATGTCTGTACATGTGTGTGTGGGTGTAAGTATCGTGTGTGTGTGTGTACATGTACGTATGTGCATGTATATGTGTTGTGTATGCAGTATGTACGTATGTGTCTGTATGTCTGTACATGTGTATGTGGGTGTAAGTATCGTGTGTGGTATGTGTGAGGATGTGAGTGTCCATACCCACACACAATGTATCACAGGTGGGCTAGCACATACATATGTAACCCCAACACATACATATGTTACCCCAACACATACATATGTAACCCCAGTACATACATATGTAACCCCAGCACATACATATGTAACCCCAGCACATACATATGTAACCCCAGCACATACATATGTAACCCCAGCACATACATATGTAACCCTAGCACATACATATGTAACCCCAGCACATACATATGTAACCCCAGCACATACATATGTAACCCTAGCACATACATATGTAACCCAAGCACATACATATGTAACCCCAACACATACATATGTAACCCCAACACATACATATGTAACCCCAGCACATACATATGTAACCCCAGCACATACATATGTAACCCCAGTAACTGCACAGCTACACAATAGGTGTTGGGCAGTACTGAAACTACTTTAGTTTGCCTGTAATGTCCGTGTGCATCCTTGTGCCAGGTTCAATGTACATGCCATAAGGTGGCAAATATGTTCTACAATCGCCATACGTACAGAGTTCAGTTCAGCATGCATGCATATGTAACAGCTGAAGTGTCTGTATCCGCTATGTGTGTAACCCTAGCTGATGTAAATACTTTTGTTGTGGGGTATGCTCCCAAATGGAATGACATAATTGTATACTAACTCTCACAACATCGTTATTATGAGTGAACAATGAGTTGCTAGGCGATTAATTGACAAATTTTAATAACAATTACGAATTTGAAATACCAAGGGAAGTGTGCAAATAGTGTAGATCTTCACGTTTTTCACTTTGATCTACCCATGCAACAAGTCGCATGTAAAGTACATATACTCACTGCATGCATTGTGTCTAAATAGTGCATATGTATGTACGTATGTGTTTAGCATGCAAACTGTGCGTTCTGTATCCTGAAAGGGGGATATCCAGGATCATGATGAATAGTTTCGGGAAGTCGTTTTACATAAGTCAGCTACGTATATGCCTAATTTGTATGCACTACATGACAATAGAACATTGCATTTGGTATTCAATCGGCCACTTCACATACTCCACATTCTTTCTCTCCTCACTCAGACCTGTTGGCGGCTACCTGAGTTTCTGTCAAGATGGGCTAGCATATCTAGCCAGGAGTACCACCAATTTGGACAGTGCCATTCTGGGAACACTACATCAGCTGATTCACACTCTAGTGAGTCCATAATAGCATCTCATTACATTTAGTAATGTCTACAATGTACGTATGTATGTACGTGCGTACATTTATATGTTTCCTGTACATACAGAAATGTCATACATAGTACGTACATATGTACCCATACATGTACATACATGTACATATAACATGTACTTAACTATGTATGTACATGTACGTACTAGTACGTATATGTATGTACGCACATATGTATGTACAGTTCATATGGATACACACACACATGCACAAATATGTATGCATTTTTATACATATATACACATGTATTAACGTATGTATGTATACAGTTATATACGTACGTATATACATATGTATGTACATGTACTGTAGTGATATACGTATTCGACGTACTACACACCAGTGTCTTAACATCTAAACACACTGATAATGTTTGGTGTTGATAGTGAAGTCCACCAACTACACAAATACACACGAACACGTGCACAGATACATTTCACTGCAATACGTACCTCATGTACAGGAAGTGTACTACTCCTGGTTGGTCACTGCAGGTCTTCTCCCCTGACCTTTACGCATTCTTTCGAGACACAAAGGGGAATCCCTTTGGCTCAGTTAACGGCCATCCTCTACCACAGCTTGATGGGTGAGCTTTATTGCATTTTCTGTTTTAATTCTCTCTCTCTGTGTGTGCGTGTCATACGCACCTGTATGTATGTAGATGTTGACACAGTATTGCAAGCAATGCATGTGAACACCTTTGAGTACAGTGAATGTTTTCTGTTATTGTCTTAGACATACATATTTGTACAGACATACGTACCTCTTTACTACATCACCCTTGGTAGTGCTCCCATACACAAGTATACAGTCAGGCCTTTTCACACTATCACCCTTGGTAGTGCTCCCATACACTAGTATACAGTCAGGCCTTTTCACACCATCACCCTTGGTAGTGCTCCCATACACTAGTACACAGTCAGACCTCTTCACACCATCACCCTTGGTAGTGCTCCCATACACTAGTACACAGTCAGACCTCTTCACACCATCACCCTTGGTAGTGCTCCCATACACTAGTACACAGTCAGACCTCTTCACAACATCACCCTTGGTAGTGCTCCCATACACTAGTACGCAGTCAGACCTCTTCACAGCATCACCCTTGGTAGTGCTCCCATACACTAGTACACAGTCAGACCTCTTCACAACATCACCCTTGCTAGTGCTCCCATACACTAGTACACAGTCAGACCTCTTCACAACATCACCCTTGCTAGTGCTCCCATACACTAGTACACAGTCAGACCTCTTCACAACACCACCCTTGGTTCCTCACTTTGCCTGTCATTATAACCAGTTTGCTGTTGTAACCAATACAATTTCTGTCTGTGTTGATACATCTGTGCTCACAAGACATATTATAAAGAGTCTGTCCTTATAAAGCATGCTGTTGTGAAGAAATCTATCTTTACTCATTAATGTGCAGGTCGTTTGCTCCAAGCAAAAATGTTGTGAATGAGACATTCTCCAATCCTTGGAGTGCTCGATTCAAGATCAATCACCATCAGAAGTTCCTGGTCACTCCAGCAGTCAAGGTTAGTACCATGTACAGGGTGTACGTACTCATGCCTGATAGCCCTTGCTGTGTGTACATGAGTGTGTACTTTTACATGTCTTGTGTGCACCCAATGAGACCTATCATACGTATGAATATTATGTGCAGAACATTCTCATTCAGGTATGCACACATACGTACACACACACACACACACACACACACACACACACACACACACACACACACATACACACACACACACACACACGTACGTACGTACGTACGTACGTACGTACATACATGTATGTGATGTACTCATACACATGGAAAGGGCTCTACAAAGTACATACATGATCTGTTAAGCTCCAATGAGGTAGTCACACTCTGTATGTCTTCTGAATAACCTGTAGAAAGTTGTGAGGGAGCATTTTGCCTGTGATAGTGCCCCTGGTGCTGAGTTGGAGGGTGACGGTGGTAGTGGTATCGCCGAAAACCATTGGGAGGAGAGGATATTTGCAGTGAGTTGTTCTCCTACATGTCATGTTACTTATTCCATGCATGTATAGTAGGTGTGTACGAACACTGCATGATAGTATGTGAGTAAATGTATGTACGTGTACGTATGTATTTCCTGTGCACCTAACATAGTATATGTGCATGAATACGGTTTATTTCAAAAGTACATTCATAAGTACATGTGCATATGCCTTTTATACCTTTTATCATCACCTTTCATCAAATTGAAAATTCGCTCTTTCTTGACATGCATACGTATGTATGTACATATGGGCAGATCTGTATGCTAAAACTTATCGGAAGTATGTACTTTGCGTCTACCTTCATGCATACCTATGTACGTAAGTACATATTTGGTAGAAAAATTGTATTAGATTGACATGTACACATGTACGTAGGTGCATACGTACGTATGTATAGTACATACACATGTACATATGTACTGTACATACACACCTACATATGTACAGTACATATATGCACAACCAACATCAGTCAGTAACAAAGCCTGCAGCATTTGGGCATTGTTGAATTGTGTACTGTAGGTCGCACGCGTGACCACAGTGCTCAGAGCTATGTAGCCGTACAAGTGTAAAGTGTTTGTGGAATGAGTATTGATCGTGGGTGACCCCTCACGACAGATAGTTAACAAATATTTGTTGACATTCCTTTCCTTATTTGTGCAGGACGACACAATGTCGTTCCATCACCGTGGAGACGAGCGAAGGGCTCCCACAAAGTTGACCCTTGCCCTCTTCCAGGACTCAGGGTGAGTTTGGGGATTGTCATTTTGAATTGGAATTGGAAATAAAATGAAATTTGAAATGGAAACACTCTTGTAATCTGGAGTAACTCCTAACCCAAGGGACTACACAATGTGATACTCCTCAGAAGTGAAGGGATTTGTGGCACTTACAAATCAGTTGGTTTACTATGTATATCCAGAATGAGTGGGTCGTATTGCTCGGAAACTGCAAAAATATCAATTGGTGCACTCTCGCCTGTAATTTGTGGAGAAAATAGCTTGATGAATGACTTTCTTGACGTGAAAACCACTTCAACGAAGTATGCGTACTGCACATATACGTACGTACATGCGTACTATACATACATACTGTACATACACACGTACATACATCATGAACGAAGTGTGGTGTCTTGATGAACGACTTGTCATGAACTGTGTCGGCATATATTAGTTGTGTGGTCTCACTGATGTGAAACCGCAGTTGGCAGTATCACTGCTGCAGTGAAAGGAGAATTGGGAGGGCTGGTTGCTGTGGTGGCTTCATGGCTCACTGGTTATGGCAGCTACAGTCAGACACCCTAGGTGGGGTCCCGCAGTTGCCGGTTTTTCTCTTATTTCCTTTCTCCTTAAGCAGGTTGATCTCCAATTAAACTTCTATAGTTACCATATATTGTTTGCATACACAGAGGTACGTATACCAAGTAGTTTTCTTCTGTGACTGTACATGCGTACGTACATATGTACATGACAAGGTATGAGTGTTATATATACTCACATATGTGTGGACTGAAAAGATTTATTGAATTTGATGTACGTGGCACCAACTAGTTCTGCACACAGATCAACATACGTACGTGTGCACTAACTTGTTATACTGAGAATTATAGCTTGTTATGCTGAATATACTGGATTGTTAGGTACACATAACATGATATGTTATTTCTTTACAGATGGTATAAGCCAGTCTATCAGTATGGCACTAAACCCAAATGGGGGTGTGGCAAGGGGTGTGCCTTCATCAATGACAGTTGTCTGGGATGGATCAGATATGCCGAGAAGCAGTGAGTTATTCAGTTGACCATTTCTTGAGTTACGTATGTACGTATGTATGTACATGTATATCTAACGGTTTGTGCATGTAAACACATGCACACACACACACACACACACACACACACACACACACACACACACACACACACACACACACACACACACACACACACACACACACACACACACACACACACACACACACACACACACACACACACACACACACACACACACACACACACACACACACACACACACACACACACACACACACACACACACACACATGCACACACACAAATATACGAACACACGTGCACACTCGCGTGCATGCACACACATACGTACATACTTATGTACTTTCCATAGCTATTGGAAATAACTACATGTAGCTACTCATTTGTATGTACAATTTACCCTATGTGTTCCATCTCATCATAGACACATTGACACTGCACCATTTTGCACTGAGTCAGATGTTGTCAAAAAGAGGATATCCTGTTCTGCTGACAGAAAATCACTAGCAAAGTGCAATTTTATCAACTGGAGGTATCGTCTTCCTTCAGACTACCAGGTCAGTGTACACTGTTGTACGTCAGTAAGTCACCCCTAACTCATGCTTCTGATGGGACGTACCGTTATGTACATTTCATGTGCCCTTCAAGGTGCTGGCAAAGCAAGTTAAGCACCGTATAATGGTATCGTGAATCGAACAGACAGTACTCTCCGTTGAAAAGTTTAGTTAAAGCATTTTTCGAGACAAGAAAGGACTTTTTTAAGAAAAGAGAAACTCGTTATAAAATCATTCATCATAACAAGACCTCCGCTGTACATACTGTACATACTGTACATGCTGTACATAGCAAGAGGCGGGTCGCCATAGGCTGCAACCCAATCCCACCTGTCTGGTGCTGGTTTTGGTCATGCCGTGAGCATTTTGTAATTCCAGCTTGGCTGAAGTCACGTACTGTCCAGCAACTCCTCCAGGTGAAGCCAGTGGTCCTTTCAATCATTCTGTTAATAGCAGGGCTTCTCGGGATCCTACTAATCCAATTATAACCTCCCAGCTCTATTCAATGTGGCGGATGACGAGCCAACATTGGCAGCATAAACCTCCCTGTATCGATGGAATTTCTCACAACGTAACGTGGGATTCAATTTACGTGGTGTGTTCGGGGTGCTATTTTTAGTAACCATTGTCACTGCAGCAACTTTCAATTTGACAAACTAGTGGATATCATAAACGTCTAACCATTCAATAATAGGATGTGGTATGTGTGTATGAGGTGCGCATGTATGTGTACGTATATACAGTATACATACGTACTCCCATAAGTAGTACATAAACATAGTGTTTTATGAACAAGTAATATGCTTCTAATAATAGAGGATTCTGAAACTGCTGACTCCCAAGAACTGTTAAAATTGCATCATCATGTCCTAGATTATCCGGCCATCTGTATATTCCAATCTCATCCCATTCCGCCCCATTCCTGTTCAATAATTCCTTCCCATTCCGTCCCACCCTGTCCCATTCCGCCCCATCCTGTTCAATAATTCCGTTCCACCCTGTCCCATCCTGTTCTATCACCCCTCCTTATCCCGTCCCACACCATCCCACCCTTACAACACTTCTTCTCGTTCTCCAGTACTTCTCCAATACCACAGCTGGAGGGTCTCTGCCCTTTGCAGACTTTTGTCCCATTTATCAGGTAAGTACAGTACAGTACATATACTAGCTATACTGTACATACAGTATTCTTGGATTGCATGACAGTATTGCTGTCTTGAGAGTGGTGTCTGAATGAGTTTCCATGCTCTGTGTGCAAATATCAGTTGAGTTTTTGTGTACCCCATGCCCCAAGTCACATGATGTCAACTCCCCCCTCACAGCCCATCATGTCCTGTGCAAAGCGGTCAAATATCATCGGTGAGTCTGTGCTTCGATTCTTGTCACAACTTCTCCATAATACCACCTTGTTCCCTACACCTGGATAGACATCAGCATATTCTTCCATAGCAACCACACGAACACATTATTGTCCCATAGCAAACATATGGAAGACAGTATTGTTCCCATAGCAAACATATTACATAAGTACTGTTCCCATATTGACCATACAAACAACATTTGTTCCAATGGCAACCATACAAATGACATTATTCTCTCATAGCAGCCATACAAACTGTTGTAGTTTTCCATATATAGCAACTATTGTACTAGCAATTACCATTCCCATCTCCTGTAATAGATAGCAATCCCAGCTTCCTGTGTTCCTAATTGCAATCCTACACCAGATTATCACATTTTATTAACGGTCTCTGTTTATACTGTCACAACAATGACTCAATATTGTGTACGTACATGTTCAATGTTCAGTGAATTGTGTCTGTTCAGGTAGTCCATATAAGACCATTTTGAAGGAAGTAGTGCTTGGCTGGGGTTGTTTAGTCTACAATACGTAGCCCTGACCCTAAAACGACGCATGTTATGTTACTAGCACGCTGGGTGGATACACGTGGAATTGACCAAAATGGGCATGTGTGTCCCACAGGAATGTGTGTGTGAACGTATGTACGTACATGTGTCAGTTACACCTGGTTCATCCAACATTCATTTATCTGAGAACTTCGTTTATCCGACACTCCTTTGTGATCCACCTTCACTAAGTTGTGGACAATGTACCCTGATTTACCCAACACCTGGTTTATCCAACACCTGGTTCACCCAACACCCGGTTTATCCAACACCTGGTTTAGGAACAAACTTGTTCAGGTTCCAATGTATGGTCCATTTTACCTACGTACGTACCTATGCCATGTTTGTGTAGGTTTGAATCATGCTCTGGAAACATTCGGTGCCAAGTCGTTCTGTGTGCAGCATTCCGAACGCTGGAAGATCACCAACATTGCGGGTCATGTCCATCCAGCACCAGAGTGGGGAGCAGGGTGCTACAATGTGAGTGGTTGCCTTCCCAGTGTGCTCTGTGGGTAATTGTGTTTCGTTTGATTTGTTCACGGTGTCGTTGTCTGCCGGTAACCAAGTGTTGTTCCTCACATTGCTCCGGCATTCCACTGTCGAGATTAATCACAATTCGTTACTAAAGAGTCTCCTCCACTGACTGCATATTTCAAGCACTGGGCTGATTGAGCATATGGCTGCTGCATTCCGCTATTGAGATTAATCACAATCCACAACAAAAGAGTCTCCCACTGACTATGTCAAGCATGGTGCCAGTATATCATTCAAGAGTCGCCCACTGCATGTTGCCTAGTGTTGTGTTGTGTGTTTGTTAACACATGCTTTGTAGACGTGGCATGTTGGCTATTGGCCTCCCTATAGTTTGTTGGTGCTAGCATACAAGCTAGAGAGTACCTTGCATGGGCTAATGTTCGTTACAGATGATATAGGTCGATATATGTACGTATGTATATGAAACACAGTAGCACCTGGTTTATCTGACATTCGCATGCTGAAAAGCCTCATTTATCCAACACTCCATTGTGATTCACCTTCATTTATCCAACACTCCATTGTGATTCCCCTTCATTTATCCAACACTCCATTATGATTCCCCTTCATTTATCCAACACTCCATTGTGATGCCCCCTTCATTTATCCAACAGTCCATTGTGATTCCCCTTCATTTATCCAACACTCCATTGTGATTCCCCTTCATTTATCCAACACCCCATTGTCATTCCCTTCATTTATCCAACACTCCATTATGATTCCCCTTCATTTATCCAACACTCCATTGTGATGCCCCCTTCATTTATCCAACAGTCCATTGTGATTCCCCTTCATTTATCCAACACTCCATTGTGATTCCCCTTCATTTATCCAACACCCCATTGTCATTCCCTTCATTTATCCAACACTCCATTGTGATTCCCCTTCATTTATCCAACACTCCATTGTGATTCCCCTTCATTTATCCAACGCTCCATTGTGATTCCCCTTCATTGAGTTATGGACAAGTTGTGGTTTATCCGACATACTCTCAAGAGGGATGAAGAGAGCTGTAAAACAGCTACCACTGTAACTAGCTGTTCGTCACTAATGTCTGTTATGTCATCAAAATATGTTAAGTATTTACTTACATACAGCATACATACATGCATGTAGTATACATTGTCATGTGAGTATCACATGATGCTCTTCAACCACTAGGGGACATTTCCCTTCTCATAAAACTATAACGTGTGTACCTCTTCCTCATCAATGTTTAGGCTGCTTCTCACACTCACCATCACCATAACAGTGCTTTCACCATCACTACCAACACTACTAAAAACACTGTCACCATTATCATCACCAACACCATCATCATTTTTACCACCGATGCTATCACGAATACCAACCTCCATCACTATAACAACATTTTCACCATCACCACCAACACTACCATCAACACCATCACCATTATCACCACTAACGCCATCACTATCTCCATCAACACCATCACCATTATCACCACTAACACCCCCCATCACTATCTCCATCAACACCATCACCATTATCACCACTAACACCATCACTATCTCCATCAACACCATCACCATTATCACCACTAACACCATCACTATCTCTATCAACACCATCACCACTATCACCACTAACACTATCACCACCACCACCATTACGTTTCCAGTATTCAACAACATTACAGTATTGTCTACATAACATTGTGTGCATATGTACGTACCTTACCTCAAGCCTACTGTACATGTACAGTCATACTGTTAGTCACTGTACATACATACAGGCAGTTCTAAATGGAACGTCCACACATTTGTACGTACGTACATACACATTCACACACTGTTTACTATACACATTCGTACATATTGAAGTGAATGTTGTGAGTGTTTTATGAAGGTGCCTGTCATGTCACTATGTAGGGAATCCCTACAACTACTCCCTCTCAATAGTAAACATGTTTATGTACACAACACACACTTGTGTGAGATGTGGATAATTTGACTTTAACGAGCCCGTAACAATGGAATTCCATTCTAATTGATCCGGCTCCATATAGTGTTTTCAGATCTGATTGATATTATGAGCTTTCCTCTTATCACTCAAAATTCCTACATTGGTGGAGATTTGTACATTAAATCTTGATATATCATCATTATGCTCCACTTTTGGGATGGCACACTCCCCGAGCAGTTTGACATGCTGATGTTTGCTCCCCCTCCGAGAGGAATTTAACGATGCATTCTGTTCTGTGGATGGTCACGTTTGTATAATTGCCACGAATGCATCACACATTAGAGCATGCATGTGTTTCACGTAGGAGTGTCACACATTAGACTGTACAGGCATTACACATTGGAGTATGTACGAACATACATTCAATTGCACACATATGGACATCACACATTAGAATAGGTACGCACAGTACAGACCTCGCATATCACACGTACGTATGTGCGTACAAGCATGTAAGCCTTATGAATGCATTTTTTGTTTTATTAATGGTTAAATGGGATGCAGGAATGAGCAACATAACTGTTGTGTAATGGACCAGTGTGTGTATGTACATCCAGTTCTATGTATGTAGATGTTGTAGCTGTCACGAGATGTACACACACTGGTCCACTGTATACAGTGTACACACACTGGTCCACTGTATACAGTGTACACACACAGGTCTACTGTATACACTGTACGCACACTGGTCCACTGTATACTCTGTACACACACTGGTCCACTGTATACACTGTACACACACTGGTCCACTGTATACACTGTACACACACTGGTCCACTGTATACACTGTACACACACTAGTCCACTGTATACACTGTTACACACTGGTCTACTGTATACAGTGTACACACACTAGTCCACTGTATACACTGTACACTTATTGTCACTATGTACTAGCTGTTAAGTGAGTGTCAACTAGTGAGCCTTCACAAGCAAAAACTTGTTTCCTGTCCTAGGTTCGCTGTGGGTGGCACAAGGGACGGAAGGTGGCTTTTATCACACTACAAGCTCTACCAGAGCCTTTGCTTTGCAACGCATCAGGACAGATTGTGAGTACATCGTGTGTGTGTGTGTGTGTGTGTGTGTGTGCGTGTGTGTGTGCGTGTGTGTGTGCGTGTGTGTGTGTGTGTGTGTGTGTGTGTGTGTGTGTGTGTGTGTGTCTCTCTCTCTCTCTCTCTCTCTCTCTCTCTCTCTCTCTCTCTCTCTCTCTCTCTCTCTCTCTCTCTCTCTCTCTCTCTCTCTCTCTCTCTCTCTCTCTCTCTCTCTCTCTCTCTCTCTCTCTCTGTGTGTGTGTGTGTGTGTGTGTGTGTGTGTGTGTGTGTGTGTGTGTGTGTGTGTGTGTGTGTGTTTGCGTATGTACATAAGTACCTATGTACGTAGGCATCGCTAGTATTACCTTCTGGTGTATGGTAATGGTCATCCATTGGTGATTAATCATACTGTCTTCCGTGTCATTTGCAGATCAAAGTTCAGCAGAGGGTGGGTTCCAACTACTACACTGGATCCATTGTGTGTCCAGACATCGAGGATGTGTGTGAGGTAGGTTCTCTTGAGTTGATGAAGGCATGTTCCTACCTGCAGTGTTATCCTTACACATGTGACATATGTACGTCGTGTATTTACATTTAGTACATATCTGTCTATACTTGCTTCTCACTATACTACTCTTGTGCTAAACTCACCTTCTATCTTCTGTCAATCCTTCAGAATGTGATGTGTCTGAACCATTGCTCTGGAAATGGACAGTGTGAGGATGGAAGGTGTTACTGCTACCCCGGCTACTTTGGAGAGGACTGCAGGTGTGCATGCATACAAACAGTGTACAGGCAATGTATCAACAGTGTACAGGCAATGTAACAACAATGTACAATGTACAAACAGTGTACTGGAACATGCATGCCGTACATGAATAGTGCATGTTTGAATAGACATTTGCATGCTGTATTGCTAAGCACCCAGTGTGAATCCCATGTATGTTGGATTGGAGTATAACATGAATACATTGAGTGCGTGTACATTGTACATTTGCTCTTTATACATATTGTAATTCATTTGATTCAAAAAAAATACATTGATTGTACTGTACATATGTGCATAGGGACGTATATGTACCTACATTTGTATATACTGCACTGCACATCACATTAACACTAATTACAGCTGTACATACACGTGATGTGTGTATGTATATGTTATGTTGCCTTGTTACTAACACAGAACGTACAGTACATAGTGTGTACACATGTGAAATTTTGCATGTGATGTTCATCTGTGATAATATTATTATAACACAAAACATAGTGTATACATAGACGCACGTGCCTACAAACAAGATGCTGTGATGTTGTTGTGTTATTTTAACACAAAACCTGGAGTGTACACACATACTGTACATACATGCATATATGTTATATTTTCTTGTGTACACACATACTGTACATACATGCGTATATGTTATATTGTCTTGTGTACACACATACTGTATGTACATGCGTATATGTTATATTGTCTTGTGTACACACATACTGTACATACATACGTACATACGTATATGTTATATTGTCTTGTGTACACACATACTGTACATACTTACACAAATGAGAAGTTGTGATGTTTCCTTGTTTTTTCCTCACAATAGCCGACACTACAGGCAGTACCTATTGAAATGTAGTCAGGTGACCTGTTCCAATGGAGGCAACTGTTCTGAGAGCAAATGTGGATTCACCTGTATATGCCCCAGCGGATTCACCGGGACATTTTGCGAAAGTGATGCAGTGGTGCCTCGTTGCCAACAGGAGAACTGTAGCGGACATGGAGTGTGTTACTATGGTGACGATGGGGTCACGCCCATCTGTGGATGTGACGCCGGTTACACTGGTGAAAAATGCGAGCTGTCGATTGACTACTGCAGCAACCAGGGGTATCCTTGTAAGAACGGTGGAACTTGCCGGAACCAACCACATGGCTACAAGTGCAACTGTCCTCAGTTCTACGGTGGAGTGCACTGCGGGATTTTCAAGTCTCCATGTTCGGGCAACCCCTGTGCTAACGGCGGCAACTGTGAACCCAACCCAACCAGCCCCCTGGGCTTCATCTGCCACTGTACCGGACTTTATAGGGGACCACTTTGCAACCTGCCACGTGTGTGTAGATTCATTCGCTGTGAAAATGGTGGAAAGTGTAAGGAGCCAGAATACAGGGGAGATACTGTGTGTATTTGTCCTCCGGGATATGGTGGAACACTGTGTACAGAAATAGTGCATCCTTGTGACTCCTCCCCTTGTCAAAACGGGGCTGTGTGTACAAGTACATTGAGTGGCAGTTTTCTGTGTAACTGCACAAGTGAATTCAAAGGAGAGCTTTGCGAGGAAAGGGTGGGTCCTTGTGACTCCTCCCCCTGTATGAACAATGGTACTTGTATCGAATCAACCAACAAGAGTTACTTTTGCAACTGCTCATCCAGTTTCCTCGGAAACCACTGTGAAATCCTCAATCCATGCTTCGTAAACCCATGTGGAAACGGGGCTACCTGTCTACCCACCGATGATGGCGCTCAATGTTCGTGCACTTCAGGATGGATCGGTGAATTATGCAGTACTCCAAATCCTTGTACTCCAAATCCATGTTTGAACAATGGTACTTGTTTCCTTGGAGCTTACAACGAGACCACCAACCTACCCTCATCACAGAATGGCAGTATACTTGTCACTGAGTCTGCAGCTCAAGCCATTTGTGCTTGCACCGATGGTTTCTATGGTAATCGCTGCCAACATCCCAACCTGTGTCTGTTAACGCCAAGTCCATGTGCAAACAATGGGACATGCAGTGTTGACCCCAAGGGTGGTTATCTGTGTCACTGTGGAGCAGACTACACATCGACCAACTGCGAAGTGTTCATCCCCTGTGCTTCAAACCCGTGTGAAAATGGCGGGACATGCACCAACCGGGATTCTCGAGCTGGTGACAACAGAACGTATTCCTGCAACTGTCCGGCAGGATATGTGGGGGCCACGTGCGAGGAATACTGTTCCGCGGATACTTGTAACAATGGTGGACACTGTTTTGTCTCCAACGACACAATTCTGTGCAACTGTACGGATGGATATTATGGACAAAGGTGTGAAAACTTCAACCCTTGCTTGTCATTCGGCTGCAACAATGGAGGGACCTGTGTTGTGGATGGCAACCAAACTGTCTCCTGTGTTTGTGTAAAGGGTTATACATCCACTCATTGTGAGACCAGAGACCCTTGCTTCCCGAATCCTTGTCAGAACGGAGGTCTCTGTTTGATGGAGACAACAGCAAATACTTCAGACACCTCTGGAACGCCATCACAAGCCCAATCGTCCACATGCGAATGTACACCTGGTTTTGTTGGGGAGTATTGTGCAATCTATGATGCCTGTTACAACATCACCTGCATGAATGATGGTACATGTAAGAATATAGACAATGTGGGTGTTTGCCAGTGTGTGGCCGGCTACACGGGGTCTCGCTGTGAGCAGCAGATAGATCCCTGCGATTCAGGCCCCTGTCTCAATCATGGCAACTGTACAGCGACAGACCCATTCCATTTCGTCTGCAAATGTCCCATGTTTTTCACCGGCTCACTCTGTGAAAACTATACCAATCCCTGCACATCCAACACATGTTCGAACAATGGTACGTGTGTGCCCCTGTCTGAAGAGACATTCAGTTGTACCTGCGCAGTGGGGTATTCTGGACAAGACTGCTCCACTCCTATCAATCCATGCCTGTCACAGCCTTGTCTCAACGGAGGTTCTTGTGTTGATGAAGACCCCTTCAATTTCACCTGTGACTGTCCACCTGGGTACACAGGAGAACGCTGTCAGATTGTGATGAATCCCTGTGATAGTGACCCTTGTCAGAACAATGGTACGTGTGCAGCTACATCCGCATTCAACTTCACCTGTAGTTGTGGTGTTCATTTCAGCGGGACGCTTTGCGAGGATGTCATCCGTGACCCTCGCTCCAACAGCCCTTGTCTCAACGGAGGTTTGTACAACGACAACACAACATGCACATGTACCACTGGCTTCACTGGTAGATATTGCGAGCAGATTCTCAGTGCATGTGAACCCAACCCATGTGGAGAAGGAAACTGTTCTATAAATAGCACATCCGGCGACATCATCTGCTCCTGTCCTTCCCATCGCACTGGAGTCAGATGCAATCAAACCCTGTCTGGAATTGATCTCTGTCGGGAGGAAACATTGTGTTTGAACAATGGTACCTGTGTTCCCACTCGGATACCTCCTTATTTCCTATGCACGTGTGTTGGCCCGTACACCGGAGAACGCTGTGAGGACGTGCAACCTCACAAGGAGAAAGACCAACCTCACAGGGAGGAAAACATATGCAAGCGACAGCCGTGTTTGAACGGAGGTACGTGTGTGTCATTTTCACAAACGTGGAGGTATTGTCACTGTAGAGCTGGCTTCGGAGGCCACAATTGTGAGCAAAGGACCACCTGTCCAATTGATATGTGCAACAATAGAGGCTCCTGTGTCCTCTCTGCTGAGGGTGAATATGTATGTGAGTGTATGGAGAACTTCGAAGGTCAAAACTGCGAGAGGAAGAGGAAACACCTAAACGACACCATTCTGGAGAGTGTTCTGATGGAGGGAACGGACAGCTACTTTCAGTACAATCTCTCCACCCCTCTCAGCACTTCGGCCCTGAATATCACAATTTCCTTCCAAAGCTCTGCTAGAAGCGGGTTGTTGTTTTACGCGGTGGACAACACGTCCAAGTGGTCCATGACCCTCACCATATTCAGAGGCAGGGTACAGTATCGTCTGCTGAAAGGCCTGGAATCCCTTGTCCTTGTCTCCACTAAAAGGCAAGACCAAGGACTGACTGACGGCTGGCATGCCCTCACATTGGTTATGGATGGGAGTGAAGCCATGTTGGATGTCTCCGGCGATGAGATCGGTGCTCGAGGGCGAAACCTGTCTAGAGAGGCCTCTCATCTGTACTTCGATACCATTTCAGTAGGCGACCTCAATCCCAGTATTGGCAGGGAATTCAGGTGCTTCACCCATAACCGGTGTCTCTCCGCTTTCAAGGGCTGTCTGACAAACTTCATGATCAACGGAGAGAGGCAGAGGTTTCTGATCTCGCCTGCCTATTCTCGAGGTGTGAGAGAGTGTACTCAGGATCCATGTGGTGGGCAGTGCAGCGGCAACCGCAGGTGTGTGCTGCGAGGACTGGACCACATCTGTGCTCCCACCCAGACATGATGGATATCTACAAACGCTGACCACACGACTGTATCAAAACAATGTGTATTATACTTGTAAGTACATATATGTGTCCAGACATTCTGTGTACATTGACAAATTGAATTGTATACGATATATTATTTTAATCCCCTAATTATTGTATAATTATTATTATTATTCTGCACTGAATTGAAACTAGTGCTAGTGGAGTAATTTTTCCAATGCTTTTTTTATTGTATTGAATCATTTTTATTTTCACATAATACCGTATGTATGTATGCTGTAGGATTGATTTATTGGCACCATGGAACCCATCAGTATCATTATAAAGTACATTATACACATATAATATATGTGCTGTACATATATAATATTATTATTATGAATGTATCCATAAATTATTTTTACTATAGACAACTATTAATTTTATTGTGAATAATAATAATAATTCTACAAAATCACATACTCTATATATGGGCATGGATGGTGCCTGGATGAATTGTGCAAGATCCACAGACTACGTAGCTGGAGATCAGACAGAGCAGATCACAGTACACAAGTGATCCTACTCAGGTGGCAGTATGATACGTATGTCAACATTGTTGCCGTTGACAAAATGGCCGCCAATTTATAGGATGATTTCAATATGCTATTCTTTCTCTGCAAGTGACATTTCAAGCTCGTAATTCAGTGATTCCATTGTTCACACAACTTTAAAACTAATTGCTGACATACCTGCGGCAGGTGCATGGCCGGAGGTCCTCACATAATATTACAGTAATTAGCCATGAGTAATAAATATGATTCATCTCCCATTTCCATATGCATGAGATTGCACATACACACAATATCGGAACCATTATTATCGTGGCTATTACACTTATTGCACGTCTTACAAGTAACATGCATAAAGACAGGAGAGCCCTTATTACACCACTACCTTCTTCAGAGGATATCTGTAGCTATCCAAAGAAGGAATTATAACACGTTTAATCGAAATATGCACAAAATTAATAATGTTATATTAATTCTATGTATATGCCAATGTACATATGTTCAAACCATCCATATATTATAATATTATAATTACTATTACAATATTGTCTGGAATTAAACATAACACCGAAACAATAATAGTTGTTAACATACTGTACACTAGAAGGTTCAATATTCTGCACTCAAGACAGTTTCATCGGGCTCAATCCAGCAGGTAGTGCTTTCGGAGAAGAACCGTCATAACAAGGATACCACCAGAAACGTGACTGATGGTCCAGTAGTCGTGAGAAGATACAATGATCGAAGACGATCGAGAGGCACCCACTGACATAATACACCCGCACACACTTGAGAAGTAGGCACAACTGTTACAACAGTTGGCCGAAATCTCGTGATTCGAGGGGTATTATGACTTTGTCAGTGGGTGCTTAACCTCAGCATCCCGTGACCATCGGATCCTCGCCGGAACTCTTGGTGCGGTCCATGGTGGTGAAGTTCTCTGTGATGGTCGGGTGGATCCCGATGGTGGCATCAAAGTCTGATTTGGTGGCTCTCGTTCGAATGGCAACAGCATAGCCCTGAGTGATCTCCCCAGCATTGGGTCCCACCAGGTGGAAGGCCAAGACACGTTCCTGGGGGGGGGTGAAGATGGGCATGCAGGATATGTAATGCAAGGGTGTGCTGGCATGCACATACATGTACATGTGTGAACTAGTACATAACGTGTAACTTGTAGTGCATTATTCAACACTGACCACATTGTCAAGTAGCTAAAAGGCAATCGGAGCGGACATAAGGTGCCCAGCCCACCTTGACACACTTTAACCCACCTCTACTCAACCTACCCTGACCCACCTTAACCCAACCTACTCTGACCCATCATAACCCAACCCACCTTGACCCACCTCTATCCAACCTACCCCGACCCACTTCTATCCAACCTACCCCGACCCACTTCTATCCAACCTACCCCGACCCACCTCTACCCAACCTACCCCAACCCACCTCTACCCAACCTACCCTGACCCACCTCTAACCAACCTACTCTGACCCACCTCTAACCAACCTACTCTGACCCACCTCTAACCAACCTACTCTGACCCACCTCTAACCAACCTACTCTGACCCACCCAAGCCCATCATAAACTCACATTATCTGCTTTGTTCACTACTAGTTTACCATAGCAGGCGTTGTCCTCTCTGTGCGGTACAGTCCACTCCAGTGGCTGAAAGTAGGCGTGGTATACCTGGAGAATAGGAGACATACTGTGTTGGTGAGGAGTGCAGGGAATAGGCGTGGTATAGTACGAGACATACTGTGTGGTGAGGAGTGTGGGGAATAGGTGTGGTATAGTACGAGACATGATACTGTGTTGGTGAGGAGTGTGGGGAATAGGTGTGGTATAGTACGATACATACTGTGTGGTGAGGAGTGTGGGGAATAGGTGTGGTATAGTACAAGACATGATACTGTGTTGGTGAGGAGTGTGGGGAATAGGTGTGGTATAGTACGATACATACTGTGTGGTGAGGAGTGTGGGGAATAGGTGTGGTATAGTACGAGACATGATACTGTGTTGGTGAGGAGTGTGGGGAATAGGTGTGGTATAGTACAAGACATGATACTGTGTTGGTGAGGAGTGTGGGGAATAGGTGTGGTATAGTACGAGACATGATACTGTGTTGGTGAGGAGTGTGGGGAATAGGTGTGGTATAGTACGATACATACTGTGTGGTGAGGAGTGTGGGGAATAGGTGTGGTATAGTACAAGACATGATACTGTGTTGGTGAGGAGTGTGGGGAATAGGTGTGGTATAGTACGATACATACTGTGTGGTGAGGAGTGTGGGGAATAGGTGTGGTATAGTACGAGACATGATACTGTGTTGGTGAGGAGTGTGGGGAATAGGTGTGGTATAGTACAAGACATGATACTGTGTTGGTGAGGAGTGTGGGGAATAGGTGTGGTATAGTACGAGACATGATACTGTGTTGGTGAGGAGTGTGGGGAATAGGTGTGGTATAGTACGATACATACTGTGTTGGTGAGGAGTGTGGGGAATAGGTGTGGTATAGTACGAGACATGATACTGTGTTGGTGAGGAGTGTGGGGAATAGGTGTGGTATAGTACGATACATACTGTGTGGTGAGGAGTGCCGGGCGTGGTATAGTACGAGACATGATACTGTGCTGGTGAGGAGTGCGGGGAATAGGTGTGGTATAGTTAAGGGCAAGGACAGGTTGTATGCTCATACACTTGTGTATGTGAAGAGACAACACAACACTCCCTACACACAAGAGAACTCCCTACAGACACAACACAGTACTCTCTGGTTGACACAACACTGTACTTCCTTGTAGACACAACACAGTACTCCTTGTAGACACAATACAGTACTTCCTTGTAGACACAACACCATACTCCCTGGTAGACACTGACCTCAATGTTCTGTTCTCCGTAGATCATCTTGGCATCCTCCTCAGGCAGTCCGCAGCAACCGTACTCCAGTGGTGTGAACACAGTAGTGGGGACATACATGTACTCAGTCTAGCACCAGAAGAGGTAGGTACGTAAATTATAATACATGTACACATGAACTTATGTGTGAGATACAGTGCAGTAGGAGTTCAAGTCAACAGTACATCACACCTTCTGCACACACATATGCACACACACTGTACATTCTGTACACCAAGGCAGGTACATAACTATACATCTACATATGCACATACGTATATGCATACATACATACATACGGTAGGCGCCAAAATAAACTTTATGTTCTGTTTCCTACAGGCAAATACGAAACAGTCAAACGGATCGTTCTGTTTTCGTCTTTTTTCCATCCGTCCATACCGTTTTGTTTCGTTCTATTCCTTAGAAAACGAATGGTGTTGATCAACACTAACACATAACTTTATAAACGTGTATAGATTTCGTCGTGTATCATTCAAGTCCGATTTACTCCGGAGAGACGTGTGATGAAGCAAACATAGTCTATAGCCATTTAGAAAGCAGAGTACTTCAGTTCGCTATTCAAATGGTATCAAATCACCTACTATCCAAGTTCGTTTGAGAGCAGAAGGAATTCGTATTCCAACAGCGATGGGTCATAATTTTATCAAGAGGTGAGTTCACTAGATCGATCGATCGAACGCCATTTTCTTCATTCCAGAGGATGTCTCCACTGCTTAGACGAATCCATTTGTGGTAGTTTTATTCGGTACTAAAGCGACGAGATCTTCATAATCTTCGAGTATCTAGCCAAATCGTTCTGTACTTTGATAGAATACGTTCAAATCAACACATTTCGTTCTCTCCGTCTTTTGGTAAGTTCTGTTTCATTCCGTTTTAGTTTTTTTTCCGTAGGCAAAAAGTACGAAGTCGCGTTTAGACGGAACGGAACGCAAAGTTTATTTTGGCGCCTACCGTAATACACTGACATTCAGGTATGTACACCTAACGGTCAACTAGATTGAGATGTACACAGGTACATGCAGAGGACAATGTACAAATGACAATACATATAACCACAACTCTGGGTATCCTACCAATGGGTTATTTCTAGGTGAAGTGACAAGCATCAAGGAAGTATGTACAGTACATTGTACAATGTAATGTGTGTGTGTTGTGTGCGTTGTGTGTGTATGTATGTGCATACATGGCAACAAATCCAACACCTGCAGTATACAGGTACGTACGTACCACAACAAGCTAACAGGTCATGGAACATCTGTTCATACACAAACTGTACATACAAAGTACACATATATACGTATGTACATACATGGTACATATAGTACGTACATGCATATTTTACAGTTAAAACAGAAAATAATAGCTTGTTTGTTGTGACAAAATGCCATTGCTAACATTTAGAGATTTCCCACCAAACAGTCTCTGAGAGAGTAGCTTCCCTGCATGGATGGCCAGTGGGGTCAGCTCCAGCTTGCCCTTCAGGACATCACCCAGTGCGTAGATGTGGGGGACATTGGTCTGCTCGAAAATGGCAGGAATGAAGCCATTCCTAAGAATTGAGGAGCACACACATTTAGCATACGTACACACATGCAGTATAAGTACTGTACATACATACGTAGCATATGTGTGTACATACCGTAGAGACTGGTTGTTAAGCGTATGCGCTTATGATAGTAAGCGGAAAGGAATTATGCGTCTAACAAACGGTATGCGCTTATCGAACGATTGGTGCATATTGACGCCCAGAGCCATTAGGTCGTATCAGCAGGACCGAGTGCAGCAAAATGGAGCCAACGGTTACCGAAATGGCCTTAGGTGGCACCAGTGAGGCTCCATCTCCTCCAGCAGATGTTTAGCCCTAGTTTTGAATCAAAATCCTTTTATTTTTATCCCCTGCTTGCGCAGTTTCTTGTATTCGTCGTAAAGAACCACTTCGAGCTCTGGAATCCCACATTTGTGGGAGAACTTCACTCTCTTGGACCCTTTACTGCTCTTCTTGATTTTGGCCTCGTCAGAAACCCAGCGCCCGATCGTTTTAGTGTTCAAGGCGAAATGCTTTGACGTCTGGTACAGATTACTGTCGCCATAGACACTCTAAACTACGTGCTGTCGCGATAGAAGCGTATCACTTCCAGCTTGAATTCTCGAGTGTAACTTTTACGCACAGAGGTTGGCTTAGCTACCGAAACGCTGCAGTCGAGAGTTGTCTGAACCAAAGAAGAAGCTCTGGCCATGGTGATAAATCGCAAACGAAACCTAGCGTTGAAACAGCTGAATATACGCCTGACAAATAGACAGAGTACACAAACGTGGCGTATGCGCTTAATTTATATGGCCTTAGATAAACATGAGACTATGCGCCTCATGTGTAGGGTGCGCTTATATGATGAGATGCGCTTAACAACCAGTCTCTACGGTACAGCGCTATATACGTATATAGGAAAATGCATGCGACTTGTATGCACCACACCCAACCTGGAGAGACCACTGCACACACACACACACACACACACACACACACACACACACACACACACACACACACACATATACACACACACACACACACACACACACACAACACACACACACACACACACACACACACATATACACACACACACACACACACACACACACACCCTGGAGTGACCACTGCACACACTCACTTGTCATACTGGACTCCAGCCTTCTCTAAACCGATGGTCTTCGTGGTTGGGTCTCTACCGATGGCAAACAGAACCTACAGAACAATGGAAACAAAGAGAGTGATAGACTGGCTGATGTACAAGAGCAATTCCGTATATCAGTGACTGGAGACAGAAATGGTGTAGCAGAGGAAGACTGCTGGTTGATATGTATATACAGGAAGTACTTTTCTGGCAGGTACAGGAAGTAAACTTGTTGGGACATGTGTACAGGAAGTAAACTTGCCGGGACATGTGTACAGGAAGTGAGCTCAGTTCAATAACTGCCTAAACGGCAGACTCCTAATCACAGGATTGCATCATAACCCAGTGCTATTGTGAAACATCACAGCTCCTTCACCAACACTGCACGCTCATCCATGTGTGTACTTTCACTTGTACATACACAAGCCCACAAACAGTACAAAGGGCATATACAGACCAGTAACTTCACTACATACTGTGAATGGGTAATAATCATCAAATTCACACCACTAGAGCATAACTACAGTACCTATCGAGTACACTGTTGCTTGGTTACACTTCTAAATTTCAAATTGTAACTGCCTCGTTTCACACACATTACAATCCTAATGTTACAACCACACATCTGAGCCTGTGATTGAGGTGTTACAGGTATAACCGTGTAGCCAGGTTCCCCTCGGCTGTCACAGATGATGTGTGATGTGTCACAGATGATGCACATGCGCTCACAGTGTTGAATTCTTCACTCTTCTCCTCCCCGGTTGCAACTTCCTTGAAATGAACCCTCAGCTTTCTTGGAGTGCCTTCTTCAATCAGCTCGATCTTGGTCGGTACGAATCCTCTCTTGAACTTTACCGAGTGGTTCTCCATGTACTTTCCCACCAGTTCTGCCATCTGCTGGTCGAATCCCCTGAGGAGTATGGACCTCACCATGACCGTGGTGTCGAACCCGTATGCAGCCAGGAACCCTGCACACTCCAGTGAAACATAAGATGCACCGATACAGAGGGTCTTACCGGGGGGATACCCCAGGGAAAACAGGTCATCACTGAAACAGAGCAGGAAAAGAGACGGAGTGAACATGTTATGTAGATATGTAGTAATCAGCAATAACCAACTTGACACTCAGGTATTACGATTTACTAATATCAAACATGACAATTTTACTCATATCAAATCAAACTGAATAATTTGTCAATATCTAACACGGCAATTCAGTATATCAAACACAATTTACTGATATCAAACATGGTAGTAAGAGGGCAAAGTAAGTTCTGTATGAACAGCCACCTCCCTAGGATGGTCACCTGTATAGTACAGTGGGACCTGTATGAACAGCCACCTCCCGAGGATATATCGCACAAGGACTGCTCACCTGGTGATGCCATACTCCTTGGCACCTGGTATGTCCGGGTATCTTGGTCTCCCACCTACAGCCACAACGAACCTAGCACTGGTGATGATGTCCTCTTTGCCACGTTTGTTCACATGCTGTGGAAGAAAGTGACTACAGGTCTAGTTGCACGATAGCAAACAGTGTCTGAGAGAAGTGGATCCCTCGGGAAACATGGGGAGACTAAGTCCACACCCATATCCTCCATACACACACAAGCACACAAACACAGCAATGCATACACACACACATACACACACACACACACACACACACACACACACACACACACACACACACACACACACACACACACACACACACTTGCTCTCACCTTTACAGTGTGTGCATCAATGAATTCTCCACATGCATTGATATACTTGACATTCTTGTCTCTCAGTTGCACGCGGTAGCCCCAGTTCAGGGAGCCTATGTGATCCTGGATGTTCTTCACCAGTGTACCCCAAGAGTGACCAACTGTAGGAGGACCACATTCACCACAGACACACAGTAAAAGGATGAATGATTTCTTTGAAGCTACATATATTTTAATGCATATCACAGCTACACTTTAGTGAGGCATTTTGAGCAAAGGGTATCTCCATCAAGAGAGAAAGATGGCTACCGGATACAGTTTGAACATTGGTAAAATGGCTGACCTACGTCTTAAATTTCCTTGAATACGTATGTGTACGTACTGTGTGTGTATGTGTACTGTGTGTATATGTGTGCTGAGTGTGTACTGTACATGTACCAAGTGTATACGTGTGCTGAGTGTGTGTCTGTATTGAGTGTGCACTGTATGTGTACTAAGTGTATACGTGTACTGAATGTATACATGTATTGTATGCATGCACTTAACTCACCTTTCTCTGGTGTTTCCCAACCAAATGCCCTCGAATCTTCAAGAGAGTGACCAAGAAGAGCAGCCTGGTGCATCAGCTTCTTCGGGATGCAGCCAACATTGACGCAGGTTCCACCGAGACCTGACATGAGGAAAGCACAGTTAACAGAAAAACGCCCATATAGTGAAAAAGATGGAAGCAAGATTTCACAATAAAAAGTGAAATTTCATATTTTTTATAAAAAACATGCAATATTTACTCACACAGCACAAAGAAATCAGGGTTTTACCGCACAGCAGAGGGCTAGGCATATTTTGGTGTGGAATTCACAACAACCCTCAGAATAATTTCTCTGACTTCAAAAGGAATCCATCGTTTGGTGAATTGAATGGATAAGCTATACCAATTGTACGTAATATTGGTACTGGGAAATTGTGGCAGATAACGAGGTTAGGCGGGCCAACAAGAATTCACTGTACGTACATCGCATCATGTGTGAGTGGTGTAGTTATCTACACAGAGGAGACACAGTACAGGAGGTACAGGATCACTCACCCCACGAGGTACCCTGGGGTGTCGGCTGCACAAAGTCCAAACACGCCACTCTTGCTCCTTGCTTGGCAGCTTCCTACGGACATAAAGAGAACCTCACTCCCTTAATACACAGCAAGTCCTTAGGTACGTATACAGTGAATGTACGTACGTATATGTATGTACGTACTTTACAGCATCTACACATGTATGTATATACAAGGCATACAGAGATTCTGGTACAAGCACAGAGTTGAAAATTGACTCTTAATAGTCAATTTCATGGCAGTTTTACAGTCATGGGAATCTCAAGGATTCCTTGCCTTGTGCGCTTGCCAGCGCTGATACTATTTCCCACTCCCATGTGATTGCCAAATCAGTGAAGGATAACGAGGTCAATTCAATATACTACATAATCCAATCACACACTATTCAGAGGGCACTTCACATTCACACAGGTTTACACAGGTGCATAAGTAGGCTACATTCACACACAACTAGGATGGATGCATGCAGTCAAAGGAGAAATACACAAGTGTTCGAATCCCACTAACTACAGCTACATATGTGAGTACAGTATGGATGGTTGAACAGTGCATTTGAGATGAACTCTAAAGATCTCCTATCCCTGTTCATGCTAGTAAAGTCAATAAATACTAATAAAACAATCAAGAACAATAGAAAGTCATTGAGACAATCTTCAAGGGACCCACGAAAATCAGATCTTGCTATAAGATGTTCTTATTAGGATTTGATTATTATATGTACTCTACTACAGCAAACCATATAATGCTGAAACATTGGTTTATATTGAGCAGCAAATTGTCTAAAAGGGGGCTGTTTTAACAAAATTTCCACCGCTTTACAGATTTGCTTTCTGACCACAATTTCATTGTACACAGATTAAACCAGACAAGGACTCCAACCTTCCCACAGGCTAGTCCTCCTGATCCTCCTCCGATGACAACAAGATCGTAGTCGTAGTTGTGCTGAGGGTCAAACGCGTCTCTCTGCATCTGTCCCTCGATAATCTTGCGGGCCAGGGAGCCGTTGGAAAACTCCTCTATGGTCTTGTCGCACCCACCGACGTGACGGCCGTTCACAAATACATTTGGTACAGATCTTTGGCCAGTCAGGTCAGCCAGCACATCTTGGATGTCAGCCCCGTTATCTGAGAAATGCACACAATTGCACAGAACGAGTGAAAGTACAGAAATCAAGGACAGTATACGTACTAAGAGAATGTATATGATATACGTACATCAGTGCTGGGCAATATCCATCTTAGAGCATTCAACTAACTAGTCCCTATCGATATCATGATATAACTAAATACCCCGATGTTATCCTCCAGGATACCGTGAGTGACTGCAAAAATCATATACAGTTGACTCCACTTATAACGAACTAGTTTACAAAGAATTTCGCTTTATAACGATCTCCTTTGAGGAACATGTTCCGGACCATAGAAAACCTTCTGTTTATAGCGTATCAGTTTCTGTTACAACGAACCACAACCACGAGATGTTACAACTGAATCGCCTATAAATCTGGCAAAGGAACTGGGTATCGACTATTGGGAAGCTTCAGAGGGTTTAGAAGAACCTTTGCTGCCAATATTACGTTCGGCAAAGCCATTGCAATCGAATTGTAGCCCTATTTCTGGTTCTAGCCGTTTCCAAATCGGCCATTTTTCCGTGCAATATATTCTACTCTGTATTATACTAAACACACGTCACTATTGAGTAGCTTTTTTAACAGTTAGGGATGTTATGACTGTACTTTGCATGTACAATGAATTCTTATTTATTGAAAAGATGCAATGTGGTTATAAAGAACTTCTTTTATTAAGAACTTTTTCATGTGGATATTTGGGTTTGTTATATCCAGAGTCAACTGTACAGTGGAACCTCTCTATTACAAACCTCTGAAATGTGGAAACCTCTATAATAAGGACACCATTCTGTGTCCCAGTGTAGTACTGTAGTGTATTGAAATTAAGGTCCCAAAGTGTCCTTTATAGAGTGATTTGAGTGTATTGTCCAGTTACACTACTATACAGCACCAATCATAAACAAAACATACACCAGGAGTGGAACAGTTGTACCCTCCATATGCGTTCTAATCAAAATGGACGTGATGTGAACAGCTCATGTAGTGTTGTATGGTTACCCCAGAGGTTAAGCATGTGCAGTGTGCTGGTGGGGGAAAAACACCTTTCACACGATGGTGTACACTTTCAAGTGTGTTGTTTAAAAAGGAAAAATTAGTAATTCACTTTCCACTAATCACAGTTCTACATTCAATTTGCTACCTGTATCCCCCCCCCCGGGTGAGCATTAGGGGACATACAGTTGTATCCTCCATGGGTGTGTATTAGTGGATATACAGTTGTATCCTCCATGGGTGTGTATTAGGAGATATACAGTTGTATCCTCCCTGGGTATGTATTAGGAGATATACAGTTGTATCCTCCCTGGGTATGTATTAGGAGATATACAGTTGTATCCTCCCCGGGTGTGTATTAGGGGATATACAGTTGTATCCTCCCTGGGTGAGCATTAGGGGACATACAGTTGTATCCTCCCTGGGTGTATATTAGGGGATATACAGTTGTATCCTCCCCGGGTGTGTATTAGGGGATATACAGTTGTATCCTCCCCGGGTGTGTATTAGGGGATATACAGTTGTATCCTCCTTGGGTGTGTATTAGGGGATATACAGTTGTATCCTCCCTGGGACTGTACTAGGGGCCATACAGTTAGGTAGGATTGTTGCTGAGTCAATTTCCTCTGCTAGCTGCCATACAAACACAATTGAACCCACGCATCACTGATTGCACTATGTCATTAACAAATCATTGCCCACCTACTATTCTTCCAAGGTGTTTGTGGTCTCAGAGAGAGACTCATAATCTATTATGTACATAGCACTTTTACAGTAAAACTGTGTTATGACAAACTACAATACCCTATGGCGGGAAATTTGCACAAATTTCACAGTTGGCCTAACATTCGCGAGTTAGGCATTCTTGTTGTTCTATCATGTGACTGTGGCCAGTATCCATGAAAATTTTATCCGCAAATTTTGATTTTTGGAGCCATCTACGAAAATTTTGTCCTGCGAAAATTTCCCACCATACAGTATACCCACAGAACTAGATCCACTTATCACTCAGGTACCCAAATCAGGATTTGCTTATTACAGTGCTTGTACAGTGAATTCTTGCTAATCCGCCACCACTTTAACTGTCAAACCTTTTAATCCACAATTTCCCAGTACCAATATAATATAAAAGTACTAATGAATACCCAGTCAATCCGCCAAACTCGTTTAGCGACCATATTTTCTAGAAATGAATTGTGGCAGATTAAAGAGAATCCACTATACAATAGTACATCAAACCAAACAAAGTCTGAAAGTTGGTTTGTACTGAGCAGTAATTAGTCTTAACAAGTGTTCAATGCAAACAGAACAGAACAGAACACACTCAGTATTTAGCCTAATACCTAGATATCCCCTCCCCCCCCCCCCCATGTGCTTATAAGTTTGAATATAATGAAAACGACCATTTTGAACTGTTCACAATATATGTAAACACAAAAATATTGGTTAGGCTTGAGACTATTAGGTCCTGTGGACTGTCTAGGGGGAGGAGAAAGCAAGGCTAGCAAGTAGCTAAGTAGATTACCAAGGTAATTTGATAACATTTGATTCATCCGATCCTTGAATATGTGTCAGGAAAACCAGGTGTTGGGTACTCCGGATACATTGTCCACAACTTGGTGAAAGTAAATCTCAAAGGACAGCTGGATAGTTGAGGTTTTGGCTGTGGACAAGTCGAAGTGCGACTATATTTTACACAGCTGATTTTGAGCCATGAACAAAAGACTCAAATATGAAATCACCCTTCACTGAACACAACCCTCAGTGATGTGAACTGTACAGTATTAATAGTTCTATGTTAAGAGTGTTCAAGGCTAATTTTCCTACACTACTGAATACTTCCACCCACAAACTGACACACTGGCACGGTTGTAACTAAAAGCTAAAATCCCACAAGCGTCTACTTCCAGCACACACCACATGTAGAGACCAAAGAGGAAACACACAGCGTACGACATTCGTTGGTGCAACTCGTGGAAAGGACGCCCGATTGTATGAGTCACACGAGCCACTCACCTACGACATCCACTTCTATGTACGCCGCATCGATGCCAGATTTACCGAACAAGTTCTTCACCTAAAGAAAACAAGTTCGAATGTACACGTCATGACGGAACGATATACGTAAACAGGACAGGTACTCGTTCTACATCAACAGCCACAATAGTGCCACATTAGCTCGGAAAGGAGGTGATCCACTTCGTGGCGTGTAGTCTGCTTTGACCTACCCTTTTACAGAAGGGGCAAGTGGTTTTCGAGTAGACAAGGACGTGACTGTCTCGAATTTCTGCTTCGATCTTCTTCTTCAGTTCTGCCATGACTGAATCATGGGAACCTTTTCTCAGCTTTCTGTCCGATGAAAATGCGTCACTTTCGCTAAACCGCTTCAGCTTGCAAGGCGCAACACACACAGGTACCGGCGAAAATACCTTGGAACGAAGAGGAACTCGAAACAACACGCGGAGTACACTGACCATGTGACTGAAGGATGACGTCATAGGTCAGCTCGCGGAGGTTGACGTTGATGGTCGGCAGAAAAATGGCGGAAAGCGACGCAAAGAGACGAAAGGTAGATTCGGAACTTATGGACGAAGAACGCATTGTAGAATTGCAAGATGATAATTTTCGTGTTGAATCTACGCTAGACGTAGCACATGCTTTGCATCTAATGGAAAAAGACGTTGGGATCACGGAATATGTGGGAAAGCACAAAGGATTTTTCGCCATATTGAAAAGAAGGTTCGAGCTGCATGCAAATCACGTGATAATTATACCATTCCGCCTACGTACCGACTCAGCAGTTTTCCACACGCATTCGCATTCTTTATGATGTGCTTATCAGTACTCAGTAACTATGTACCATGTGGTCTGTATTCAGGTGATTTCCTGATCATACAGGAATGCTAGCAACCCAACATTGGTTTATCTCTCCCATTTCCTGTATGAAGCGACCAGCATTGTTCGGAATGGTCTCACATTACCTGATGGAGAATGGGGTATCAGAGGGGAATTTGGGATGCTGAGGTAGTGTGGGAGGAATACCTTTAAGCATTGATAACATTGAGCTGTGGTTGAGTGTCTGCCACTGGTCAGCCCGCTAAGTGTTGTATGGGGATGCTAATGTGGATTGAATAAATGCGGTGAATACTCGTTAATCCACCGTGATTC